>JALJCO010000273.1:0-90184 GCA_023101725.1 Atherinomorus stipes | reverse complement strand
ATAGTTGTCTTTTTTTTTCATTATTCGTCAGATTAGGTTTTTCTTGAAGGATTTTTTATGCTGGTTTGACGGGTGTGCAATTCGGGAGATTTTTCCTCGTATATTTGGCTTTTTTCACTGCTTGTTATGATGTGTATCCATAGCAACGGAAAAATTGTTTACCACCGGGATCAACTGTTAAAACTCTCCCAAATCAAGATTTTCAGCGAAATAACACGTCAAATCCCAGTGGAGTTAAGGAGAAAGACAAGAGGATGCAGGGCAGGGGTAAGGCAGAGAGAAAAACGGTGGAGATTTAAACCGTTTCTTCCAACTGTTGTGATGGGCAACGTGAGATCGCTAGCTAACAAGATGGACGAGCTCGAAGTGCTAACAAGGTCTCAGAAAGAGTACAGCTAATGCAGTATCATGTGTTTCACCGAGACTTGGCTGCGTGAACACATCCCGGACTGTAATGCGTCTGTACACGGCTTCAAGACGGTCCGTGCAGACCGAAATAAACAGCTCAGCGGGAAGCGGAAGGGAGGCGGAATTGCAGTGCTGGTCAGTCAGCGCTGGTGCCATCCAGGACACGTCACTGTCAAGGAGAAGATCTGCACAAGAGACATTGAACTGTTAGCTGTGAGTTTCCGTCCATATTATTTACCCAGAGAGTTTGCCTGTGTTATTCTGGTAGCGGTTTATATAATACCAGGTACCGCACCAGAGACAGCCTGTGATGTCATCAGCGCCGTCGTGGCTAAACTACAAACACAGCATCCAAACCCATTCATGGTGATCTCTGGAGACTTCAACAACGTCTCCCTCTCTGCTACGTTGCCAACTTTCCAGCAGTTTGTCAGCTGCTCCACCAGAGAAAATAAGATGTTGGACTTATTTTATGCAAACACAATGAATGCATACAGCTCCTCTGCCCTGCCTCCTTTAGGAAGATCAGATCATAATCTGGTTCTTCTCACCTCCACCTACAAGCCCATCGTTCAGCAGCAACCAGTCATTAGGAGGACAATTAAAACCTGGTCTACTGAGGCTGAAGATGCTCTGAGAGGGTGCTTTGAGGCCACAGACTGGAATGTCCTCTGTGAACCTCATGGAGATGACATCAACACCATGACTGAGTGTGTGACAGATTACATAAACTTCTGTGTGGACAGCATCGTTCCAACAAGAACAGTGAGGTGCTTCCACAATAACAAACCCTGGATCACCAGTGACCTGAAAAAGCTGCTGAACATCAAAAAGAAAGCTTTCAGGGATGGAGACAGGGAGTTACTGAAGACCACACAAAAACAACTGAAAACACAGACTAAGAAGTGCAAGGAGGACTACAGGAAGAAGTTGGAGAGCCAGCTCCAGCAGAACAATGTGAGGGATGTATGGTCGGGAATGAAGAAAATCACTGGCTTCAAGTTAAAGGGGGACCAGACTGATGAAGGTCTGGACAGAGCTAACGAACTGAACATGTTCTTCAATAGGTTCAGTTCCCCCCTGCCGACAACCCAACATTCCACACACCCTCCATGAGCCCACAGCTTTCCTGTCCCACCTTCTCTGTGTCACCCTGCACCTCAGTCATGGACCTGAACACAGCCTCATCTCCCTCCTCATCAGGACATCCTGAGACCTCTTTTGCCTCCACCTCCAGCCTGACTGTCTCCTGTGACCAGCTCAAGAAACAACTAGAAAAACTGAACCGGAACAAGGCTGCAGGTCCAGATGGTGTCAGTCCCAGAGTTCTCAAGACCTGCTCAGAACAACTATGTCCGGTTCTCCAGCACCTTTTTAACACCAGCCTGAGACAGAACAGAGTTCCTGTGCTGTGGAAAACATCCTGTCTTGTTCCAGTCCCTAAAAAACCACAACCAGCTGAACCAAATGACTACAGACCAGTTGCCCTGACATCTCACATCATGAAAGTCCTGGAGAGACTCTTACTGGCTCACCTCAACAAGCAAGTGAATACCTTTCAGGACCCATTACAGTTCGCATATCGTAATGGGCTTGGGGTTGAAGACGCCATCATCTTCTTGCTTCAGAGAGCCCACTCTCATCTGGACCAGTCAGGCAGCACTTTGAGGGTCATGTTCTTTGATTTTTCAAGTGCATTTAATACTATTCAGCCTGCTTTGCTATGTCAGAAGCTCCATAACTTCCAGGTGGATCCCTCCACAACCACCTGGATTTATGACTACCTAACAAACAGACCACAGTTTGTGAGACTGAAAGGTTGTGTGTCTGAGATGGTGGTCAGCAGCACTGGAGCACCACAAGGGACTGTACTCTCACCATTCCTCTTTACACTGTACACCTCAGACTTCCAGTATAACTCTGAGCCCTGTCATCTGCAGAAATATTCTGATGACTCTGCTGTTGTGGGGTGTATCAGTGATGGACAAGAAGCCGAGTACAGGGAACTGGTCAGTCAGTTTGTGAAATGGTGCGATAACAATCCCCTCATCTTAAATACCAGCAAGACTAAAGAGATGATTGTTGACTTCAGGAGGAGCAACAATAAGCAGCATAGTCCTGTCTACATCTTGGAAGAGGAGGTGGAGGTGGTAGAGAACTACAAATACCTTGGAGTTCAGCTGGACAACAGACTTGACTGGAAATGCAACAGTGACTACATCTACAAGAAAGGTCAGAGCAGACTCTACTTCTTAAGGAAGCTGAGATCATTTAACGTCTGCACCAAGATGTTGCAGATCTTCTACAAGTCTGTTGTGGAAAGTGCAATCAGCTTTGCAGCATCTGCTGGGGAAGCAGCATCAGAATCAGAGACTTGAAGAAACTAAACAAGCTGATCAAGAAAGCTGGTTCTGTGCTGGGGAACTCTGGAGCCGCTGGAGCTGATCGTTCAAAAAGAATGCTGCACAAGCTGATGAAGATGATGGAGGACACTTCCCATCCTCTCCACATCACGGTGAAGAATCAACAGAGTGTGTTCAGTGGGAGGCTGCGTCAAGTTCGCTGTAGGACGGAGAGATACAGGAATTCATTCCTGCCAGCAACCATCACCCTAAAGAACAAGACTGACTGACTTTTTTGTTTATTTAAAATTTCATTTCATTTCATAAGCGAGATAGAAATTTCCTACCAGTGATACATTTCACTTGATTGCTGTTATTTCCAGCTAGAAATTTTATGATTGTTTTTTCTGATGGTGCTATTGTTTAAAGTAAGAGAGTGGCCTGGTATATTTAGGGTGAATCCCATTTCACCCCTTGGCCCTACCCCTTAGCCCTTCCCCTCCGTTTTGCGCGTTCATGTGTAGGGGTAGGGGTGTCCCAATACCTGTAGGATGGAGGGGAAGGGCTAAGGGGTAGGGCTATATACCCCTTCAAACGAAGATTTTTCGAGAGCACACTTCAAACGAAGGGGTATGAAAATCACTGGGACGATGGCTGCTACTTAGTCCAAAAACATCCACAAATGTAAATATTTCTCCATAAATAAAGTTTAAAAGTGTGAAAACCATTATATAGTCTAGTTTAATGCTGTTTAAATGTTTAACGGTCATTTTTTTTGCAAAATGCACATGAAAAAAAATCGCGAGTACTACATTGACGCTTCAGTTATATAAACGCTACCAGGCTGAAAACCAGCGGTGCTCTGCAGCCCTGATAATCTAGATGATCAATACGGAATTCGGCAGCATCGCTGCTGGTCTTCATGGGATAAAACACAGGCAGGGATGTCATGCAAAAATCGAATTTGCTTGTTAACGTTAATCCACAGCTGTAGACGGCTTGATTTCTCCAGATTTGCGCCAACAGCTCAGCGCACATCTGCTTACACACAAGCCGGCGGAATCACTGATGACGTATGTGATTCTTGAAGGGGTGTCCCAATTTGAAGGGGTTGACTTTCACCCCTACCCCTTGTAGCTTCGTTTTAAGTGCAAGGGCCAAGGGGAAGGGGTAAGGGGTAGGGGTAAAAAAGAGAATTGGGATTGGGCCTTAATCTCTCAAAGTATGCACCACATTACTTTATTCTTCCTAATATTTGGAAATGGATGTACATGCACTTTTTTAAATAAAAAAAGGTCAAAAAGAAAATTCTGTGTGTTCATTTGATTCCCAATGAAGACTATGGTAAAATATACTACATTATGGACTTAGAACTGCCTTGATATGCATAGTACACATTCAATTCAAACCACAATTAATCGCAGTTAACTATGAAGCTTCTACGATTAATCGCGATTTAAAATATTAATCGTTTGACAGCCCAAGTTTTTCCTTTGCTTTCTCCCTTTCAGTGAGTTTTAGTGATGTTGGGGTGTATTCATTCTCAGCATTGAAACAGATCTCCAGAGACCATCCGTGTTGTGAGAGCATGAGGCTGCTTGAAAAGCTGCTGCAGCAGCCGGTAAAAAGACTACCTGTAACAGTGATACAGATGATTTGGCGATGGAGGCGAGAGCAGCCAAACGCGCCTTCACACTTCACAGCCCTTCCACAGCGTTTCTTCTGAGCGCACAGACAAGCTGAATCACACTAACAAGGACTAACTTTTGATCTGTATGCTTATGTCAGCACCTCCCTCCAGCTACCGCTCTCTCTGCTTCAGTCACTCCTGATCCGAGTGAGAGGAATCCTGTCTCCTCCGCAGTTAAAGAAAGGTTCGCTCTGCTCAACAGCATCTCAGGAGAGGCTCAGTGTTTGCACGTGAAAGTCGGGCATATCTTTCACCCAAAAGACCCGAGAAGACTTGATGCTGAAATTTATAAAGTGAAGAATCTGACTGATGCAACTCCGACCATCTCATCATCATGTACAGTCCCCTGCAACAAAGTGACTGTAGCAGCATCCTTAAAACCTAATACAGTTTTCTACAAGCTTCTATCCTGAATAAGCAGAATGAGAGGCAGCGAGCTACATGTATCCCAAAATAAAAAAAAACAACACGCTTGATGCCACTGTGTTGGTGTCAGTCATGCTAATCTTTGGAGCTTGACTCGAAGGCAACTGGACTTTGTTTTTGCCGCTTAAAAATGTTTCACCTCTCGTCCAAATGCTTATAAGGTGTTATTTGTTTCTTCAAGAGTTGTTGAAGTCACATGAGTGTTGTCGACCAACCCAACCATCCTGTGGTTTATTGGGATCGTTGCCACCTATAACTGGGATCTGCAACCTTTACAATCCAAAGAGCCATTTTTCAAATCAACCCAGCTTAAAAAAACAAAACAAAAAAAAAAACGTCATTCAGAGCCACAAATGTTCAATTGCCTTTTTGCAGAAGGCAACTTATCATTTTTGATAAATAATTACCAGGGCTGTCGGGCAATTTGAAAAAATGATTTAATTAATTACAGGATTTGTACTTAATTAATCCAATTAATCACATTTTAATCTTATCTGCTAAAGCAGTTGTGGGGAACAATGGTCCTCAAGAGCCGCAGTCCTTTAAGTTTTCCATGCAACCCTGCTCCAACACAGCCTATGAAGTTATGTACAGTGACTCATTGACACAAATTCTTCTTCTACTTCTTCTTCTTCTTCTTCTGGTGTTTATTGGCAATTGGCAAACAGCTTTAGGTGCATTACCACAACCCACTTCCTGGGTCATTCAGTGGGCCAAATTTAAAATGCTCATGCATTGAATTGGCACTCTGAATTAATCACGATTATTCTTTATAATGCATTAATTTGCAGTGTAATCAGTTAATAATTAATATGTTAAACTGACAGCCCTAATAATTACTAGAGAAAATTCACTGCCATTTTAAAGGAATCAGTTTTGTGTTTACATTTAGTTTTTTTTTTTTTTTTTTTTTTTTTTTTTTAAATTAAATTGCTAAAAGATGATTGATATATTTTCTTCAATGACCATCAACTGTTTAAAAAAATGGTTAAATACACAATAAAAAATAGATATTTGGAGAGGAACCCAACTGCAGTCATGATACATCGCCATATATCCAATCCACGCTGGAAGTCCCTGGCGGAAGTTTCTTCTTCATGTAACTTTCTCAAATTTAACCCCACCCCTGACCCTTCCCCTAACCCTAACTCCTTGACTACACCACATGCATCTGGTTGCAAGCCGCACTCTTAGGGGCCTTCTCCCCCCCTCCCCCCCCCCCTTCCCCCTCCCCCCCTTTTTTCTCCTTCTTTATAGGTAGGGGTATCCCTATACCGTAGAGGGGGAGGGAGAGGGGGGGAGGGGGGGGATGCCCCTTCCACTAATTTTTCAGAACCACATCTCACGAGAGGAGATTAAAATTACAAGAAGATTGCTACTACTGAGGCCAAAAACATCCACAAATTTAAATATTTTTCCTAAATAAAAATTTAATTTTAAAAATAATATTATATTTTATATTTATTTTTTTATTTTTTTTAAATCTTTTTTTTTTTTTTTCATATTCATATTAAAATTAAAAAAAAATCACTAAATTTCCCTTTTATTTTAATTAATCTCACCTCTAAACGAACCAACCTCAGCACCCCCCACACCCTATATACTTGATAATATATATAATAAATATCACCGCTGCTCTTCTTCTTGTCATGATAAAAAAAAAAGAAGGACATGCTATAATAAAATAATATTATTTTCTTCATTTTTTTACTTTAATCAACTCGATTTCACTTCTTTTTTTTTGATGGCTACACCTCAGCGCACATCTCCTCTCACACAAGACATCGGAATCAATGATTACGTATGTTATTTTTGTAGGGGGGTTCCAATTTGTAGGGGTTGATCTTTTCCCCCCCCCCTTTTTTTTTTTTTTAAGGGCGAAGAGGGAGGGGGGAGGGGGAGGGGGAGAAAAAAAAAATTGGGATTGGGCCTTAGTGGTGTTAAACCCCCTCTCGTTTCTTTTTTGTTTGGTTTATATGGGGGCCCCCTCCGCCCCTTTTATCTGCAGTTAGGTACTCTTGGATATTTTTGGGAAATTTTATGAAAAATAATTTTAAATTTATTGTTAAAAAAAAAAAATTTTTTTTAAAAAAAGATTGCTGGTACCTTTGGTGTCATTATGTTGGGGAAATCAAACCAATTATTCCATGAAAAAAACTGCTAAAACCTGCAAATATTATTATGTATATACTAGTATTTAAAGGGAGATTGTGTAAGTTCTCCTGTAATTTGGTTCTTTTTCCATTAATCAGTAATCACTCCCATCGACAAACTGAGGTGCTCCTGTAAGCCCTGAATTTTCTGTTCATAACATTCATGTATAGCCTACATGGAACTGGCAGGCTCGGTGCTGGCTGCCATGTCGTGTCACCATGGTTTTACGTGTGACGGTAGGAAACCACGGAAACTCGTTTACCTTATATCAGATAGAAATAAATTCACCCCATAACTGTCTCAAATTGATCAAAAATGATAAGAAAAATGCCAGATTTCTCAGCTGTTATGAATGTGTCTTTAATAGCATGGTTTCATCTTCTTCATAATGTATTTTTAAATCTCACATTCATCTGTATCCTCTCCTGTCTTTTTTTTTTTTTGTTGTTCTTGTTGTTCATGAATTTACCTGAATTTTAATTGATATTTTGCATATTTGTTTGCATTGTCTTGTGACTTTTGTGTTGTTTGTTGATGTTTCTGTAGCTATATGTACTCTTGAGTTATTAAAGTGTTTTTGAAAAATAAGACCAAAACTCACCGGAGACACCGAAGTTGTGGGCTCAGGTCGATGTAATGCCTTTAAAAAGTCACCGTGATGCAGTGAGGGGGAACCAAACGTTACTGCATTGATGCTGCGTTCATGTGCAGTCGGGCAGATGGCCGTCTGTAACAAACCAGATGTCAATTTAAATCACAGAAGCCGAGAAAAAGACGGTAAAACATGGGTCAGGGAAAACAAGACAGCCATTGACCGTGTTTATATGAGTTTTAATTCCGAATAACAGTTAATTCTGCTTAAGGAAGACCATGTAAACCCTTAATTCCAAGTGAAAACAATAATTCAGAATAAAACTTAATTCCAGACTCGGTGGTTGGTTTATTCCTCTTTATTTACAAATGAAATAATTTGCATGTCATGTAACCTTTGATTCCGCTCCAACTTTATTCACGGCATTGTAAGCTCCTCCCTCGAAACAGGTGCTGGACTCGTGCCAGACAGCAGAAATGAAGTACTATGTTAGTGTCGAGCTGCTGTTACAAAGCTACAATCAAAATACAGTGAAAACCTGTGTTATTATGTGGTTTTCATGTCGTAGTCAAAACAAAAATGAACTGGCGTCTGTAGATGTACACGGACGTAAATATGTCACACCCGCCCCCTGTTCAATCAGAACCCTTCCCAACCCCCAGATCTAAAGTGGAATTAGATAAACATGTTTTCCATGTAACCTTAATTTGAAATTATTATTTCCATGTAAACACAAAGGAGAATAATCTAATTCTGAATTATTAAATTCAGAATAATTAATTCAGAATTTAAAAAAAACATCATGTAACCGGGGCATTTGCAGAAGGCCCAAAGAGCCACAGGTTGCACACACCCCTGACCCATGAGTTTTCTACCTGCCTGACCAACATGTGATAAGTTTTATTCACAAGACTCTAGATAAATGTTTTTGAAACTGCCTGTGAAGGAGAGTTAAGGCTGCACTGGATGTTGGACACATGAACCCAGAGACCACTTCCTCTTTTTAATGTTGGTTTTTATATATGCATAATTCAGGACGGCCCTTAGGCTACAAGGTGGCACTCCCATCCCAACATACCACACAGCGCAACATATTCTTACACTCTCTCTTTGGACTGTCAAACTTGATATAGTTAAAGCCTTGCGTTTATGTTTTGTCTCACTGAGGCAGTATATTTGAGCAAAGTAGCATGTCTGTAAACACAACACAGCAAAGGGACTGTCACACGGCAGCCTCTGAAAATGTGACAACAACCAGGGAAAAATACAGTGTAAAACACTTATTTACCCAAATTATGTATGCAGAACAGGGCTTTGCACTGCAGGGTTATGAGGCAGCTCAGCCTCCGTCACTAAATGAACAAACGGGGAGTTTTATTTACTCTGCTACTGATCAGGAAAACCACTTACCCTTATGAGTAGCACTACAATTTAAAATCTTAATATTCTTTTCATATTATCAATTTTTTTGTAAGACACAGAAAGAATTAAGTGTATTTTAGGCCTAAAATTATTTTCTGAACACCAAAACTCAGAGGGATCTCACCCCACCCCCATACACTTTCCCCATGGCCTCTAACTGATCTGACCTTTTCTTCTTTCTGATAAAACCTCTCTGTCTTCAGCAGGTTGCTCCCCATCCAAACACAGCAGCTGGGCAGCATCTGGAAGACAGAACCACATGCAAAGCTTCTAAAATGCAGAATATCAATAAATAATGACCACATTCTGTCTAAATGGTTACTTCAGTGAAAGTCAATGCAAACTTAAGTGCAAAGTGCAAGTAAAGGTGCAAATGTGCCTGAATAAACTACCCAGAGCGCTATTTAATTAATTGCTTTATACAGATTACAGAAATGCTTCTGCATTACATGGACCAATCACAGTTGTCACATACAGCTACATTGCTGGGTATGATGGCTATGTCCCTATAATTTGGTCTTTTATAACAGTAATTTCCTTGTTTTCCTTCCTTGATGGAGTTTTTTGGTCTGACAAACCTCCATAATACATTTTGACATTGTTAACACTTTCTGCTGGTCATTCAACATTTGTTTTCTCTAAACATACAAGTCACCGTCTGTGTGTAATGTTTCTTTTTTGTATTACCTGATGTTCCTGTAATCAGATTACCTGATCTTTACTCTTTCTGTGCAATTTTAGTTGGGAAAAAAGAGACACTGACAAGATATTGCCATCCAGTAGTCACTCTGCATGTTTGGGTAAAAGGATATACAGTATTTCCCCCGAAGCTTTAATTTCAACGGATCAGGTTCATTTGAATAAGAGACCAGAAAATTAGGGGGGAGCTTTTTTAAGGGCAACAACTGCAGTTTAAAGGTTTCTGAAAGGCTCTCATCAGTGTTGCAAAGGATGCTGTTAGAACATGCACTCAATCTGTCTGCAGCTACAACAAGTAAACATTTAGGTGTTTTCCAGTTGCTCTGTGGGAGCTGCATTTTCAATGTGTGTGCGGGCAGCTCCAGGGTGTGACTGAACACGTTGTAGCCACACACACTTCAGAACTGCCAGAGGTTCTAAGCCAAACTTCACTTCAAACTTGACTGCTTATGAAACCCCTCTGATTCAGAGTGCTTATAGTCCTTACAGCAGGCCTACACACAAAGCAGTACCAGTACAAATCCATATGGGTACTACAGCCATACACAAACACACACACACACTCATGCACACTTTGTCTTTTCTGGTCCTGAAATAGCTTTCAGCCTCCCACTCTCCCTTATATAAGCTCCCAGCACGGAGATCTGCTGTTGAAGACTGGGGTGTGTGCATGTGTGTGTGTTAATGCCTGTTTATGCGTGTGGTGTGTGTGTGTGTGTGTGCACATGTGCATATCTGCTTTTGTCTGTGTGAGTGCCAGTGTGTGGGCAGTAGGAGTGTCTTAAATTGTGTGCGCATGTTTGTGTGCACATATGCATGTGTGGAAATGTTTGGATGTGTTTCAGTTTGATGATTCCTGCTGGTAACACAGTGTGCAGCAAGTTAGATGACAAGTCCTTGAAGGAATTTTTGGTTTTAATTTAACAATCTCCGTGTTATTTTTGCAGTTTTGACCATCATCCGTTGTGACAGCTCTGAGATCTGGTGATATGATGAGAATGGAGTCTTCAAGGGCAAGCAACACATTCAAGTTGTGAACGAAGCCCTGCATAAGAGTAGAAGACAGTTATCTTACACACCTTGTTTTACCTCAGACTGAAGCATAAATACACTACAATGTTTATTATACACTATGTTTTTACAACTGTTAAGGACTTTGAAAATGTTATTTGAAAATTTTGAGTGAATGTTGTGCAGATTTACATAATCATTTTAAAAGATCCATTCCCTCCTGTTTGAAATAAGCATAAAATCAGATTCACCATTAAGAAACAGATAACAGCAGGACTACACACACACAATCACTGTCTATCATTTTATTGTCTTTCTTCTTTCATTTTTTTTTGTAAAATTCACTTTATATTTTTCTTGATTTTTCTTTTTGTCTTCCACGAAACTGTTGCAGAGGAGCCTCTCAGACAGCAATGATGATTATACAGATTTGTTCAATTGCTCATTAACACAAACAGCTGATCACATGCCAGCAGTTCAATACTATTAGTCATGTAGACGTGATCAAGAGGACTTGAAGTTCAAACTGAGCATCAGAATGAGAAAGAAAGGGGATTGAAGTGAGTGAACGTGGCATGGTTGTTGGTCTGAGTGTTTCAGAAACTGCTGATCTACTAGGATTTTCCCACACAGCCATCTGTAGGGTTTACAAAGATTGGTCTGAAGAAGAGAAAATGTCCATTGTGTGGTAGTTGTCTGGTTAAAAATGCCTTGCTGATGTCAAAGGAGAATGGGCAGACTGGAGATGATGGAATGGGAACTAGAACTCAGATACTCACTGGTTCTTGCCAAAATTTTCAGATTAAGTAACTTTATTTGTATAGAAGAACTTGTCACAGACAGGGGTCAGAAAGTGTTTCAAGTGTTTCACATGACAACACCTAAATATACGAGTAAAATCATATAAAATACAAGCAAATAAATAAATAAATAAATGAATGAATAAAATAAAATGAGTAACTCTGTGCTCTATAGCATCTGAATGTGCAACATGTCTGACCTTGAAGCAGATGGGCCCACACTGGCTGCCACTCCTGTCAGCTAAGAAAACAAGAAACCAGAGGTGGACCAGAAGTAAAAATCCTGTCCTGCATTTGTTCTCACCCAGGGGTGTCCAAAGTTGGTCGTTGAGGGCCGCTGTCCCGCAGGTTCTCTTTCTATTCCTGCTCCAAAACTTCTGACTCAAATTAAATGCATCCAACAGCCTATGAAGTTCTGCACAATGACTCATTAATTTGAGTCAAGTGTGTTGAAGCTAGGAAAACCTGCAGGATTGTGGCCCTCGAAGACCGGAACTGGACATCCCAGGTCTAACCAATCCCTAAAACATAAACAATTTTTAAGGTTTCTTCCAGGGCTTCAGTTTCCTCCTGCCGAGTTTTCCCCTTGTGTCTGACTCAGTACTGGCAAAGTGGGCCTGATAAACTGTGAGTGTACAATCTAATTTTGTGTAAGTGGAGAGCAAAACTGTGTAAATCAGAATGTGGAATTCTACTTGAAATGATGTAATTACTTAAAAACAAATATTGTCAAGTAGTCAAAAATAAGTCTTAAATTGGTATTTTGAATGGAATATTTATAATATTTTCTGTGTGTGTTTTAAAATCTAATTATAAGCCGTGGGGGCCAAGTTGCAGTCGCATTGAATCTTACACTATTAATGCAGAAACTAAATCCACTGGATGAAGCTGTTCCCCTAACATTGAACTGATGCCTGTAAAGTCCCACTACAGTGGTTGTTGTTCTCTGAAAACCAATTTGTATTGATCAAGACGATGCTTTTCGAGGTTGTTGGCATAACAAAAGAAAAAAAAAAAATCTCATGACCTGGCTAGTCATAACGCCCATTTCCACCAATAGGTTACAGGTTGGTGCGGGACAGTTAGGTGGAGTGTGGTTTAATAAATTCTGATCTCTCTTGCCTTTCCACAGCCAACAGTACCTGCACCTTTAAGCAGCTAATCGTTTAGATAACTGCAAATACAATAGCTACGTAATAGTGTGACATCATAACAGTGTGACAGTTGCCTTGAATTATAACAAAGAAGAACATAAATCACTTTCTGTGCCAAGTCTCACAGGAAGTGAAGACTTTTGACCAGCCAGTTGATTGCAGCATGCAAGATTGGGACCCGAATGGAAGGATTCCAAAAAAACTGGATGGTTGGGTATTCTGGCACTCTTCCCAGTACTTGCATATGGAAATGCAAAAAAAAGAAATGCACCAACCCAGACCTGCTGGTGGAAACAAGGCTTTAGACTCCCCCATTTTTCTTGATTGATGCGAACCTGCAGTAACAAACATCCTCATACCGGCTCACATCCCTGAATCATGCCTGCTTGCTTGGCAGGGCAGAGTCCAGACAACTAGCACCTGCGTGAAATAAACTCATGTGATTCACTGACTGATGTGACATAGAGCAGAGACACATCGGACAGACTGCCGACCGTTGCATTGCCAGAAAATAAAATCGGGCTGATCAATCGGCTTCAATCTCGCCGACACGGTGAGAAAAGTGCCCAAGAACACATCAAGCCGACTCCAGACCTGGGTGTACCTTCTGCCCATGCGCAAAATATAATGCCGCCACGACAGCAGGCTATATTGATCTATATTGTGGCCCCAAAAATCGGAAATGACGGACGATTTCTTAAGAAGAAAACACGTAAAGCTGCTGTTGTGGTTATTAGCAGAGAGCGAGGACTGTTAGCTGAGGTCCTAATACGATGTCAAACGATGTGTGAGAGTTTACATTATGTCCGCTCTTCATCTGGTTTGTTTACCTTCACCTCAGGGTCTTCTTGTTTGCTGATTCGCCAGCAAGGTCAAGCCTCCTCCAATCTGATTGGTCAACCCATTGCCAACTGAACGATTGGCCGACGCCAATTATACATGTTCAATCGGCTGAAAAGAACGCCGATGGTGTTGGCAACGGCTGCAGATGGCCGAAGACACAGAACACACCAAACTGACTCACGACCCTGACTTCAGAAGACTTCACGACGACAGCAGATGGCCGAAAATCGGCCCAGTGTGTCTCTGCCTTAACACATGCTCAAATAAGACCCATACAGTTGTTGTGATTTAGCTTGGGCAACCACAATATATATAGCGTCACTATGTATGATATTAATATTAGTATTAATATTTCTATTAATATCAATACTAATACAGCCTCGGAGCACCACCTTACTTATTTGATATGTAATGGAAGCAAGGAAAACCATTAAAATCTTAAATCAACTCTTAGATTGATTTAAAGGCCTCCTTCCACTGAAAACCCATTTAACTTGCTCCTTCTGAAATACGGAGGGTTTCCCCTTGTTTACTTACACATGCTGACTTGCTAGCGTTGCGTTCCCCCCAGTCGGCTGTGCTTCCTCATCACAGAAACAATACGAAGAAAAGAGCGAATCGGGAACAGCCTTGCACTTCTACGTAACATTGCAAATAGCGTATCCCACGTGGGGTTTCTATCTGTCCATTGGAAGGCAGGTAACCCTCCACTACACACTAGAAGTGGAGACGGCACGAATGTAACTTCGGAGTTGAGAAGCTAATTAGCTAACTGTTTGTTAGCATGACGGAACAAACTTGTTTGTCGGCTCTATTTCCTGTCTGTAGCTAAATAAGAGCGGAGGGCGGAGCTTCCTTCATACACTGATGGCAGGCAGCCAATCAGACGGAAATTCATGAGAAGGACCCGGAAAAGCCTGACGTTGGACCACAAGCCTCTCTTCTAGTATACAAATACAGCTGGATACTAATCAACCAGAAGGTTTTTTTAAACAGAAACGATGCAGAATGCATTCAATAATAATGGAGAACACAGAAATATTAATGAAATGACCACGGAAGTACAACTTTAATGAAGTGATCGGTCTCAGGACGCTTTCATGAGTTCTCGCTTGAAGTGACCTTTCATGATACATCAGAAAAACCACAAACAACGACTAGTTAAGATAATACGGAGTATTTATTAACTAGTCTACAAACTACATGAGATAATGTATGTACAAAATATATACAAGAAATATGTGAGCATGATGATCAACCAAAAGTTATCTTGTGAAAGAAATGTGAGATGGTATGAAGATGAAACATGAATTAATTAAACTTCAGTTAATCAATAAATGTTCAAAGAAAAAGAAGGAAGGATTTCTTAATCCAACTAAACAAAGTTAAACTGGGTCTGGTAAACCGTAGGCCTGGATTAATTCACTATCACCAACTTCTAGTGACATCAGATCATATTTCATAGCAAATGATCAGGATTCTCCTCAGAGGTTCCGTCTGACTGAGGTGCTTCACTCACGTCCTGGTTCTGCTGGACTGTTCCTCAAATCCTTTGGAAGATTGTCGGGTGGATGGCCCCCAAAAAGTCTTCCCGATCTCCTGGAAGTTCGTTCGGCTCTCTGCGGGCTGTCGGCTCAGTGGTGGTTCTGGTTCGTCCTCTCTCTCTCTCTCTCTCTCTCATCCGTCTCCCCAGAGACGTGCAGCTTCAGGACTGATGTCACGGGATGGTTGATAGTAAAAATACTGGCAGATAATCACGGGAGTGATTCAAAAATCAAAAATGGCTTTCGCTGGAAAAGGTACAAAAATATGTAACTGGTTTACATAAAGGTTAGAGTCTTCTTCTCTCCATCACTCCTCCCTGAGTGATCCATGGTTCTGAACTCTGCTGAGTTCAGAGCAGGTTTCGTCTCATTCTTTCCCCATTGTTCCAGGTTTCTCCAGTTCTGTCTCTACTCCTTCCAGTTCTCCCAGATCAGTTCTCTTTCAGTTCAGATCAGATCTGTTGTGATTTAGCTTGGGCATCACAATATATATTGTGATATGTATGTATGTATTAGTATTGATATTAATAGAAATATTAATATTAATATAATATTAATATCATACATAGTGACGCTATATATATTGTGATGCCCAAGCTAAATCACAACACAGTACATGTGCCATAGTGAGCTGATCCTTTTCGACCTCTTATACAAGTGTAGCCACCATGTTTCTGCATCTCAAAAATGGACCATGACTATCTTTACCCTTAATTGATACGCATATGATAACAGTTATAGCTTCATGCCTTCGTGACTTCCCATCAATATGTGGTGTTATTCGTGACTAATGCCAATATGTAACTAATATCTGGGTTTAACAAATCTATGATGCCTTCCTTACACATGTCATCAGGGAGCAACTCACGTAAGATACACTATATTGCTATAAGTATTTGCTCACCTGCCTTGACTCTCGTATGAGCTTAAGTGACATCCCATTCCTAATCCATAGGATTCAATGTGACATTGGTCCCCCTTTTGCAGCTAGAACAGCTTCAACTCCTCTGGGAAGGCTGTCCACAAGGTTTAGGAGTGTGTTTATGGGAATTTTTGACTGAAGCATTCAAAGTTCCTTTCTCTGGAACTAAGGGGCCAAGGCCAGATCCTGAAAAACAACCCCACACCATAATCCTCCCTTCACCAAACTTTACACTTGGCACAATGCAGTCAGGCAAGTACCTTTGTCCTGGCAAACACTAAACCCAGACTCCTCCATCAGATTGCCAGATGGAGAAGTGTGATTGATCACTCCAGAGAATGCCTTCACTGCTCTAGAGTCCAGTGGTGGCTGTTTTACACCACTGCATCCCACACATTGCATTACACCTGGTGACGTATGGATGGATGCAGCTGCTCAACCATGGAAACCCATTCCATGAAACTCTGTGCACTGTTCTTGAGCTGATCTGAAGGTCACATGAAGTGCGCTTCAGCATCCGCTGACCCACTTCATCAGTTTACGTGGCCTACCACTTTGTGGCTGAGTTGCTGTCATTCCCAAACACTTCAATTTTCTTATAATGTAACTGACAGTTGACTGTAGGATATTTAGGAGTGAGGAAATTTCACGACTGGATTTGTTGCACAGGTGGCATCCTATCACAGTTCCACGCTGGAATTCACTGAGCTCCTGAGAGCGACCCATTCTTCTACAAATGTTTGTTAAAAACAGTCTGCATGCTTAGCTGCTTCATTTATACACCTGTGGGCATGGAAGTAATTGGAACACCTGATTCCCATAATTTGGATGGTTGAGCAAATACTTTTGGCAATATAGAGTAGGTGATAAGTTCATTAAGCCTGATGGTGCAAGCAAATGCTAGCTGTTCTCCAGGATTCAGTCTAGAAGAGCGGAGTTCTCCTCCTACCTTTCTACTTCCTCAATTCAACTACATTGCATAAATGGTTTTGCAGCAACACACAAGTAGTCATGGTTAGTTCCTTAAATCTTCTACGTGGAACATATGTGCTGTCTCACCTCACTTTGCTCAGGCTGTAGGAGATGCTCTGCAGATTCAAAACAGAAATCTCCAGCTTTAGCATTGACAATTGATCTTTTGCATGACATGTCTTGTAACACAGAGGTTTTTTTTTAAACAGATGAGAACTTAAAGTTGTAATTACGCGACATGTTTTCTTTTTTATTGCACTTTCTGTATGCACGTTTCGCAGGAAGATTTTGAGCTGAATACATCTGAAACTAAACTTAAGGCCTGAAGGAGTTCCTCAACTGTTCCACCTCATCTCACCAAGGTGCCTCTTTGAGCACCTCAACTGCTGTCAGACATAAAACTGCTCACTGATTCTCCAGTGTGTACTAAAGCCGAGAGCCTGCTGTGCTTGTGAGCAACCCTGCCGACTATCTCTGAAGGTATATTGCCGACAAAACAGAAATAATTTCTGCACAAGTTTGTTAAAGCAGAATTCGAGTTAATTGTGCAATTTCTATCACTCTTTCCGGGTTCGCTTGTTCACTTTTATCCAGCTGTTTTGCAGCTTTCAAGCACAGCAAGGGGTTGCTCGCTAAACTCTTGCAACAGGATGCATCCAACTCAGGATGTCAGGGTCGTGTTTCTCTGAATATCTTTGAATAAGAAACAGCATCTGCGAGACTGAATCATCATGCCAAATAGAGAAACAGTTGCAGAACAAAATAAATTCTACTGATAAAGGACATAAATTTCCATTTAAACAATGTCTGATGAGACTACATTACTTTTGAGATGCATGACACTGACAGTAATGTAATTCAAGTTTCACTATTATCATCATGATCACATGTAGATGATACTTTGAGAACAATTTGAAGCAAAGCCGTCATAATCTGATGAACCTGACTGGCAGGTTTATACTTCTTAACTCTTGGTTGAGTCAAGTAGTGTTTTAGATTTATTACAGAATAACATTAAAAAGCATTGAAAAGAAACACCCTAAACAAGATCCTCACCAGGAACCCTCCAGCTGTAAGGTGAAAGTATAAAGACTAAACCCTCTCACAACACTATGAAATAGTTTTTCTGGAATAATCGAGGCCATGCCCTGCTCCCCCTGCAAGTGTCAAGAATATTTCACTTAGTAAAAAGGTAATAGTCTCTCATTGGTTATGTAACAGCTAGCAACATGTTATTTAACCCAAACTAATGCAACAAGTATCTTCTTATTTTTTAAAACAACCATGTGGAAAGACATCTAACTCTAATCTGTGGTGATGGGAAAGATGTTTGTCTGTGTAAGAAGGGTTAAATCATTGGCATCAAGAACAGAAAACATCTAAGGAAATGCAGAAACTACCAAAACTGGATTAAGAACTGTCCAATGCATTATTAAAAACTGGAAGGACAATGGGGACCCATCGTCTTCCACAAAGAAATGTGGTCAGAAAACATCGGGAATGGGGGTGATCGTGATCAATTAAACATTTGGTAAAATCAATCCAAAGAAAAACAACAGTAAAACTCTGGGCTATGTGTAATGGTGAAAGTAAGAACATTTCCACACAAACATTGTGAAGGGAACAAAGGGGATTGGGACTGAACAGCTGTGTAGTTATAAGAAAACTACTAATTAAGGGAGAGGAATGCTAAGGGAGCATAAAGATTTGACACTAGAACAATGGAAAAAGGTTATGCGGTCTAATGAGTCCAGATTTACCCTGTAAGAGTAGATGAAGTGATGCAGCCATCATGCCTTCTGTACAAGCCTGGAGGGGCAGTCTATGATCCACACCACACAGTCCAGATCTGAACCCCACTGAGAATCTTTGGGATGTGCTGGAGAAGGCTTACATGGCAGTCAGACTTTCCCAGCATCAATACAAGATCTTGGATAGAAATTAAAGACACACAACATAACTTTTAGACCTTAAAAATATGCGTTTCTGGCTTCTTTTGATGGCACACCAACATTCATTATGCGCATTTTTGAGCCATCACTGCCCTGCATGGTGGCATTGTGGTTAGCACTGCAGCCTTACAGTAAGACGGTCACTAGTTAGATTCCCGACTGGGGAGGGGGTTCGAACAATTCCAACAGCAGCCTTCTTGTGTGGAGTTTGCATGTTCTCCCCGTGTATGCGTGGGTTCTCTCCGTCTCCGGCTTCCTCCCACCATCCAAAGACATGCATGTTCGGTTAATTGATCACTCTAAATTGTCCCTATAGGAGTGAATGTGAGTGTGAATGGTTGTTTGTCTCTCTGTGTTGGCTCTGCGACAGACTGGCGACCTGTCCAGGGTGTACCCCGCCTCTCGCCTGATAATAGCTGGGATAGACTCCAGCAACCCCTGCAACCCTGAACTGGACAAGCGGTACAGAAAATGACTGACTGACTGACTGACACTGCCCAGAGGCATCCCGAGGCTCAGAAACTGCTCTATGTAACTTTGTATCCGGGGCGGGGCTGTGACATTGCAACCGACTATTGGTTGTGCACCTCGTCATATACTAGCAAACGGATATGAGCCAGATACGAACACAGCGGGTGTTTTGAACGCGCATCATCTTTGGATTCGGTAAAGAAACACAAGGAAACTTTACCGGAGGAAGAGAGGAAAAGAAAGGGAGAAACCGACAGAACAAGAGTCAAGATAAGACTCTCTTTTACTGGCTGGAGTGAGCTCACTCAGGTAGGATGAAAGATGGATACTAGTCTAGCTGTCGATAGGGGCCGCGTCATTGAGAAAACTGCTAAAAGTGCCATTGTTGGTCTTTAATGCAGCTTTGGATGGAAATAAATCTTGTGAAATTGCAGAAACTTATTGAAACAATGCCACAATGAATGATGCTGTAATCAAAGCTAAAGGTCCAACAAAATATTAGAGTTTTACAACTCTAATTCATTCAAATATCTCTTGCGAGCACAGCGTAAGACCATTGCCATTACTTAGTAGGAAAAAGTATCTTTAATGTGAGAACAAGCAGCTTTTATTCACAGTTCCTCTTGCTTCCTGCAATAATCTGCTGTGCTTCTGGTTCCTGACACAGAACTAATTTTGTTCTTGCAAATGCACACCAAAGATCCTAACCTGTGTCCTGAGCTGGGCATAAATTTATTCCACTTTCTCTCAGCTCAGCCTTTGCAATACGTTGCAATATACTGTTTTTCAAAGGTAAAATCCTGATCTTTTCTTTCATTCAGTAAATGTCTGTAATTACCATCTGGTTATTAATGCTTCCTTTGTTTTTCCTCTGTGGTGATCTTGGTGTGGTTCTCAGTTTGCCTTAAATACTTTGTAAATTTGGATTTTGTCAAATTTGCTTCTGGCTCTGACTCACAGGATCAGGTATGAGCCCACAGTGTCATGGCAACATGAGCCTCTCTGCACGTGTCTTTTCATACACTAAAGTGTGTGTGTAGGAGGCTGCATGGTGGTAAAGTGGGCCTTGCTACGGCATATATCAATGTATCACATCTGTGGGGAATGCACTGTGTAAGTTTTGAGGTCATTAACTTGGCAGTTCTCCACTCTGTGTGCTCTAGTGGCTTCCACTGCACATGTGGAAATCAATACTTACATGCATAGTCAGCTGTAAAGCCAAACAGGTGTGTGCTGCCTGGCAGTTATGGCTCTAGTAGTATCTGTTTTTGTCATAGTGTCACTGATGACATAAAGATTATTAAACTAGTCACAAAATGTGAATCTGGTTGGCACTGAAATTTAATTCCAGTGTGCAAAATATTTTAATGTCACAAGGATTAGCTGATTAACTTACGTAGTGGTGTCCCTTTGTCATTGTCACGGGCAATGACAGAGATGTTGTCATTTCATTATGCCTTTCTCTTGAGTTTATCTTCTTTTCTCTTCATCATCCTTCCTCTTCCTTATCCACCCTTTAATTCTGTCTCCATCTCTTCATCCATGCTTTACCTATTTTTTTGTTTTCTCTTCCTCTCTATTTCCCTCTTCAATCATCCATTTTCTCCACAATTTTTCTATCCATCCATCCATCCATCTATCCAGCATCTTTTTATCCATCCATCAATCCATCCATCCATCCATCCATCCATCCATCCATCCATCCATCCATCCATCCATCCATCCATCCATCTTCCCCCCCCCCCCCCCCCCCCTCTTTCTCCCCCCCCCCCCTTTTTCCCCCTTCCCCCTTCTTCTCTCCTTTTTTTATTCCTCCCTCCCTCCCTCCCTCCCTCCCTCCATCTATCCATCCATCCATCCATCCTCCATTCATCCAGCATCTTTTTATCCATCCATCCATCCATCCATCCATCCATCCATCCATCCCCCCCCCCCCCCCCCCCCCCCCCCCCCCCCCCCCCTCCCCCTCCTTTTTCTCCTTCCCTCCATTCTTCCTTCCTTCCTCCTCCTCCTTCCTCCTCCCTCCCTCCCTCCCTCCCTCCCTCCCTCCCTCCCTCCCTCCCTCCCTCCCTCCCTCCCTCCCTCCCTCCCTCCTTCTTTTATCCATCCATCCATTCTTCCATCCATCCACCATCTTCTTCTCCATCCATCCATCCATCCATCCATCCCTCCGTCCGTCCGTCCGTCACCTTTTTCTCCATTCATCCAGCCAGCCAACCAGCATCTTTTCTCCATCCATCCATCCAGCCATCCATCCATCCATCATCTTTTTTCCTCCCCTCCCTCCATCCTTCATCTTTTTCTCCATCCATCCATCCATCCGTCATCTTTTTATCCATCCATCCATCCATCCATCCATCCATCCATCCATCCATCCATCCATCCATCCATCCATCCATCCATGTGATCATCAATCACCTTTTTCCTGCACCCATCCAACTATCCTCCTCTCTCATCAACTCATCTATTTCTATCACTTCACCCCTACATTTCTCATCGCTCTTCATTCCTCCCAACCCTGCAACCCACAACTCACGCTTTCAGGTTAAACGTCTCCTGAAACATAATCCCACTTTGAGTCTCCATCTCTCCATCCCAAGACATCCCAGACGAGCTTCTACATGATTCTATTTGTGCTCCAGTTCAACAGGACAAAGAATGAATATGTAGAATTTCATTTGTGTCTCTTTCAGTGTTAAAAATGACAGATTAGAATTCAACAGCCAACGTTCAGCCCAGATAATGCTGAAGTCTGATGATGAATTTGTGAAATTAAGATGTAAATCATATTTCATTTACTGCATTAGCATAATCAGACAGGCACTCTTTAAAATATATTTATCTCCTAAGTTTTCATGATTGCCATAAAAATCTGTCCATGAAGTTTCTCAAGTCTCTCAAAGGAAACAGGCTTTAAAAAGAAAATTTAATCCATTCATCTAGATAATTTGCAGAGTACATTTTTAAGTAGTTTTTTTTAGATGCTTTCCAAGAAAAACATCCGTCTGAATAATTATTTGCTGCATTCCTGCACAGACATTTCCGAGAGTAAGCTGAAGATTTTGTTAGAGAAATGAGTAAAGATCCATTGGATGAATATTTATTTATTTATGTAACTGTCTGCTGCTGTGCGAGCATTAACAACATGTTTTATTGTGTCTGCCTCAGACAAAGCAACAACTGGATGTGAATCTGCTGCTTATTATTAAACACAACACGTAGGAGCTGATATTATAGACGAGGTTGTGTCCTCAAATGTCCGTGTTCAACTCTTGTCACTGTGAATCATTACTCACATTTCATCAGCCATGCTTACATATTCATCCAACTTGTCACTGCACCAGACCTGCCTGTTCCAGATTCAGCATTTAGAGGATAATTTGTGCTTGTTTGTCAGTGACTTCACATCGTTCCAGTACTCAGCAATTCAACATGCACCATCTCGCCCACTCTGCTCCGTCCTCTGTTATAATTAGCTTTGTTTGTAAACAGGATATTCTAATGCCATTCTGCATATGTTTATTCACAGTATGTAGACACTAGTGTACATAAGACACCTACATCATTTACAAAAGTATGTTATATTAACTTCACACAAAAAAGTAAAGACATTTGTGTTCAGTGAGTATTTCTTTGTTGAGTTGTTTTTTAATTGTTATTTCCAACTACAATTGAAAAGCAATACTTTATTTCTTTAAATGATGATTTTGTAAATTTTCATTATTAGTTTCTTTAGTTTCTTTTTATTTGAATTACTATTGTGAATTTGGCCCTTTCCTGAACTGGAGAGTATAAGTAATTTTGAGGATGAATATATATATATAATACATATATATATACATATAGATATAGATATATATGTACATATATACAGCAGAGGGAAAAAGTATTGAAGACATCAACATTTTTTACAGAAAATATATTTCTAGTAGAGCTAGTGACACAAACTTTTTGACCAGATGCCGGCAACAACCCAAGTAATGCACACATACAAAGAAATACTAACATTTATTTCCATAAATGAAGTCATGTCTAATATAGTTAAATGACACAGGGAATAAGTATTGAATATACTCTATGGAGAAATGGAGGCGCAAAAAGATGTAGAAAGCAGCTGGAGTCTGTCAGTATTTAGAAAGTAATCCCGTCCCCTATCGGTACAAAGAAATATGAGCTGGTTTAGTCCTGATTGATGCCTTTAAAAAAGGTTTCTCATCACCAAGGTGTCAGACAAGAAGCTTTCCATGATGGGTAAAAGCAAAGAGCTGTAAAAAGACCTACACAACCTTATGACTGCAAAACACACCGAAGGCATTGGTTCCAGGTGCATTTCTAAACTTATGAAAGTTCCAGTGAGCACCATTGGGGCCATCATCTGGAAGTGAAATGAACACAGCATTGTCATAAACCAGCCATGACCAGGTGCTCCTTGCAAGATTTCAGACAGAGAAGTCAGAACAATAATCAGAAAGGTTCTCCAACAGCCCAGGACCACTCGTGGAGAGCTTCAGAAAGACCTGGAATCAGCAGGTACAGTTGTTTCAGAGAAAACAAGAAGGAATGCATTCAACTGCCATGGCCTTCATGCACGCACACCACACAAGACTCCATGTCTGAAGAAAAAGCATGTTGAGCTCGTTTGAAGTTTGCAACACAACATCTGGACAAACCCATGACATCCTGGGAAACATAGTCTGGTCAGATGAGACCAAAACTGAACTCTTGTGTCATAAGACACAACATGTTTGGAGGAGAAATGGCACCGCTCTTGAGCCCAAAATCACCGTAGCAACAGTGAAGTTTGGAGGTGGGAACATCATGGTGGGGGCTGTTTTGCATCATGTGGTACTGGCAGACTTCATATCATTGAAAGAAGAATGAATGTAAAAAAGTAGAAAGACATTCTGGACCAGAATCTGCTGCCATCTGCAGCTGCTGAAGATGAAAACAGGCTGGATCTTTCAGCATAACAACCATAACAACCATCCCAAGCACACAGCCAAGGAGACACTCACCTGGTACCACAAGAAAAAAGAAAAAGAAAATAAAGCTACTAGAATGACTCAGTCAACTGAATCCAATTGAAAATCTTTGGAAAGAAATGAAGTTCACAGAAGAGACCCCCGAAACCTTTATCAGAAAACCCTCGATCCGTGGATGGTATAAATCGGGAAAACCAGCTCTCCAGTAACGGGTCTAGTCAGCTAAAAGTCCCCAAAGGGTTATTAGTTATTTACCTCAGTGGGTTTGACTCATAAGCCAAGTCTAAGCTGGTGGCGGGGACAATTCGTCCGGACAGCTAACTTCCTTAATTCGATAAGGTCTGCCCCTTTACAGCTGCGAGTCTCTCACGTGCGAACAACCCTTTGACACGGACCCCCTCAATCAGCTACCTTATCTCCTCGAAAGCTTGCCCCCTAAACGTTTTCCGAGCACTTGTTCAGATCCGGAATATTTAACATCCAGGAAAGTACAGGATGTCGGGACATGTTAAGTTTGGCTAAAACCAACCTGTTAGGACCATTTAAAGTTGTTAGAAATAGGCAGGAAATTACCTAGACCACTTCACTTCCCTCAATGAGGGTAGCAACCATCGAACTGTGAAAATGTGAAATAATCACTAATTATTCTTCATGCAGGTTAAATTTATTAAAGCAATTTAGCAGGGGATGACAAGGTATAAACAGCTTAAAATAATCAAATTAACAATCAAGTAACAATTTATAAAACCCAATATAAATGAGATAATCATCCGTCTCCAACACCTTAATCTAATTGTGGGTTCCGATTCAGTAAAACAATCAAAAAATGGAATAACTGGAATTAAATCCGGTAATAAAAAGTCCAATAATCAAAAGAAAATCCAACAATTCCCAAATTAATCAAAATAATCTCTTCATAATCCAACATCTTAACTTCTCCATTCCGTGTAAAATGTCTCACAAATTAAGCCTAATTATCTCTCAGTCTACCTTTAAATGTTGAAAGTCCTTTGGAAACTCAAAGCTGATAACCTGTTAAAAATTTAGGAGAGTGGTCCAAAGTCCAGTTCCCGTGCGCACAAGTTGTACTCCAAAATCCACTCGGTGTACCCCAGTGCAGCGCTGGTCTAGCCCCCCCCTCGTCCTCAGGGTGGGCTAGCTGCACTGTAAAAAGTACCAGGCTGATGCTAAAAGTCCAGAAGCTAAAATCCTTTTCAGTTGAAAGTTGGCTGTGATTACGTCCAGATCTGGTGTTAAAAGTTCAACTGAAAAATAAGCCTTCTGTCCGATTCCTTTGATGTTAAGGACACATCTTGCCTCCTTCAGATCCATAGAGACGTAATGCTATTATTACGGTTTACAGGCACCTTTATAATCTTTGTTCAGGGAAGATCACAAGGTCAGGTCTGCTCGTTTGATTGGCTTGAACAAATGATTTATCCAGAACGATGACTTAATGTCATGTTGTTTACTGGCTTGTTTTTTAAGGTGAGCTCATCTTTCAGGTGACAGTCATACTCTGTCTGGAGCTGCCGAATGTTAGGGGCTCCAAGTTCCTCTTTCTTTGGCGCTGCAGAGAGCTGGGGAGTGTCCGAGTTCCTCTTTCTTTGGCGCTGCAGAGAGCTAGGGACTGTCCGAGTTCCTCTTTTTGCTGGTTACCTCATTGTCTTAACAGACTCAAGCTGTTGTTTTCAAATCTAACCTCGGGTTATGCTTAGTCACTCTGACTTTTATATTCTTCTTACATTTCAGACAATTGATTACATCCATCACACATCATTTCATTATTTCAATCATATTTCTATGATCTGCTTCAATACTCTCCTTGTACTAATTCATTCGCAGGGCGGAATTAGGAACTTGAAACCAGCTTTCTCTGTTTTTAGCAGTTGTTCTTACTCTGACATTACATATTGTCAGCAACCCTTGATTTTAGCAATCAACAATTACATGTTTTTACTCATTTGTTATACACAACAATATATGTAATACATTTCTGTGATTTATAACTCATTTTCTTATGCTCAAAACTGCCATCAAAAGTCTCTGCTGGCCTGTAGGTCAAAGGTCAGAGCGTGGACTGAGTGGGGACTGGCTCCTGTAGACCTCAGATTTGAGCTCCGTTGACACCTTGAAGATTTGACGTCAGTTTGTGTGGAAGAATGAACCAAAATCACACCTGAGCAACGTATTCCGCTGGTTTTTCCATACAGGAGGCATCTGGAATTACCTGAATTACCAAAAAAAAGGTTTTTGCACTAAGTATTAGATAAATTTCAGTAAGCGTATTCAATACTTACAGCTGTGTAAAAAAGTTTTTGCCCCCTTCCTGATTTCTTACTTTTTTGCATGTTAGTCACACTTAAATGTTTCAGATCATCAAACAAATTTAAACGTAAGACGAAGATAACACAAGTAAACAGAAAATGCAGTTTTAAAAAGATGATTTTTATTTTTAAGGTGGGGAAAAAATCCAAACTTAAATGGCCCTGCATGAAAAAGTGATTGCCCCCTAAACCTAATAACTGGTTGTTCCACCCTTAGCAGCAACAACTGCAATCAAGCTTTTGATAACTGGCAATGAGTCTTTTACAGCGCTGTGGAGGAATTTTGTTCCACTCATCTTTGCAGAATTGTTGTAATTCAGCCACATTGGAGGGTTTTCCAGCATGAACCGCCTTTTTAAGGTCATGCCACAGCATCTCAATGGGATTCAGGTGGGGACTTTGACTAGGCCACGCCAAAGTCTTAATTTTGTTTTTCTTAAGCCATTCAGAGGTGGACTTGCTGATGTGTTCTGGATCATTGTCCTGCTGCAGAACCCAAGTGCGCTTCAGCTTGAGGTTATCAACAGATGGCCGGACATTCGCCTTCATTTTTTGGTAGACAGCAGAATTCATGGTTCCATTTACCACAGCAAGTCTTCCAGGTCCTAAAGCAGCAAAACAGCCCCAGACCATCACACTACCACCACCCTATTTTACTGTTGGTATGATGTTCCTTTTCTAAAATGCCGTGTTACTTTTACACCAGATGTAATGGGACCTACACCTTCCAAAAAGTTCAACTTTTGTCTCATCAGTCCACAGAGTATTTTCCCAAAAGTCTTGGAGATCATGAAGTTGTTTTCTGGCTAAACTGAGACGAGCCTTTATGTTCTTTTTGCTCAGCAGTGGTTTTGGTCTTGGAACTCTGCCATGCAGGCCATTTTTGCCCCCCAGTCTCTTTCTTATGGTGGAGTCATGAACACTGACCTTAATTGAGGCAAGTGAGGTCTGCAGTTCTTTGGATGTTGTTCTGGGGTCTTTTGTGACCTCTTGGATGAGTCGTCTCTGTGCTCTTGGGGTAATTTTGGTCGGCTGGCCACTCCTGGGAAGGTTCACCACTGTTCCACGTTTTCACCATTTGTGGATAATGGCTCTCACTGTGGTTCGCTGGAGTCCCAAAGCTTTAAAAATGGCTTTGTAACCTTTTCCAGACTAATAGATCTCAATTACTTTCTTTTTCATTTTTGTACTGAAATTTTTTTGGATCGCAACATGATGTCTAGCTTTTGAGGATCTTTTTTGGTCTAATAAGCTTCGTCAGGCAGGTTTTGTTTAAGTGATTTCTTGATTGAGAACAGGTGTGGCAGTAATCCGGCCTTAGTGTGGCTAGAGAAATTGATCTCTGCTTTCCAAAGATGTGATAAACATCAGTTAATTTATGTTTTAACAGGGGGGCAATCACTTTTTCACATAGGACCATGGAGGTTTGAACCCCCCCCCCCCCCCCCCCCCAATAAAAATCTTCATTCAAAAACTGCATTTTCTGTTTACTTGTTATCTTTGACTGACATTAAAACTTGTTTGATGATCTGAAACATTTAAATGTGACAAACATGCAAAATAGTAAGAAATCGGGAAGGGGGCAAAAACTTTTTCAGACAAATGTTTTCCCCATGTCATTTCACTAGATTACACATAACTTAATTCATGGACATAAATTTTTAGACTTCTTTGTATGTGTACATCACTTGGGTTGTTGCCGACATCTGGTGAAAATTTCATGTCAATAGCTCTAATAGAAATCTGTTTTCCGAGAAAAATATTGACATTTTCAATACTTTTCCCCCGCTGTGTGTATATACATATACATACATACATACATATATATATATATATATATATATATATATATATAGAATTGTAGTTCTCATACATACTGTTTTTATAGTGTATTTACATAAATAATATTCTGATACTGTGATATATTGTGATAGTTCATATTTTGTTGTAAAGTTTCTTTAAATGTTATTTGATAATATTTTTTTTTCCTGTTTTTCAAATGATGTTTTCTGATATTTTGATTAGGTATATGAACACATGTTTGATCTTTATCAATTGCAGGGTGTTTTTCCCCATTTTTAACAGTGCATTTATGATATTGGAGCTGGGGGGAGTGGGGGGGCCGGTGGGCCTCTGGCGGGGTTGGCGCGGGGGGCCCGCGCGCGGGCCCCCCACACGCCTCCTAGGTTATACACTGAGATTCCCTGAGCAAAGTCCCTTCCCCCCCCCTCCCCCCCCCGCGCCCTTTACAGCCCCCCCCCCCCTCTTTTTATTTTTTTAAAAAAAGGGGGAAAAAAAAGACCCATTTTTCCCCATGGAGAAAAAAAAATTAAAAAAAAAAAAAAAGATTTATTTATCATGCTAATGCCACCATAAAGAGATCTACTGTAGGATAGATCCATTTTTATGGGACAGACCCTATCATCTCGACTGAAACCAGGTATCAGTTCTGTCCTCATCAACACTATCTGACAGCCACATTATATTTTCCAACATCAGTGACAAACCTCATTAATGTTCACCAGAAACAAATCCCTGCAGCCTGGTTTCAGAATGTGATGGACAGCCTTCCCAGAGGAAAGGAGGCTGTTATAGCACCGGGTTAATGCCCACAGTGAGGGAAGCCCATATGGTTGTGATGGTGCTTGTCTGCATATTTGTGAAAAAATTGTGTGTGTTCAAAAGTGGGTTCATTTTACTGTAATCCTTGTTAAGTGTATTCCCACTGGCTTTTCATTCCCTTCTCTTTTTTTCCTTCTCTCTTTTTCTCTTTTCCTCTTTCTCAATCTCTCCCACTATCTTCTTTCTTTCTCTCCATCTTCCTGTCACTGCCGCTCTCCCTCTCTCATCCCTCTCTCATCCCTCCCCCATCTGTGGGAAGCTGCCATTGTGCGCATGTCGCCGATGAGTCAATTTGTGGAGGCAGTGTGTGCGCACACACACACACACACACACACATGCACATGTATCCTGTCTCCCACGAAGGCATCTGTTTCAGTCTGTCTCTCTGTGAGATGCAGCACCAACAGAGGAGAGAGGGAGGGAATAAGAAAAGAGTGGGGTGAGGAAGGAGACACAGCACAGAGAGAAAGAGGAGAGCGCAGATGAAGGACTGAAACAAAAATTAAAACAGTGGCCAGAGAAGAAGCGAGAACAAGTGCTGCCAGAAGGCAAGACAGGATGCTGCTGCAGCCGAGCATCCGCTCCTGACTTCTGAGGAGTTTGGGCTCAGACATGACTGAGATGCAGCATCCTGGTGTTTGAGTCCGAGCATCTCCAGTTTGTGAGTGTGACAGTGTGTTGATGTGTGTGTGAAGCCATGGCGAGCGCTCAGCCGGGGGTCCATGCGTTGAAACTCCAGCCTCCCTCCGTCTCCGACACGCTGAGGAACGGAAGCAACTTCATTAAATGGGATGAGGTGAGGACTTGATTTCCATCCACAGAGAAAGCAGTGCAAAAACTGTTGAATTCTACTGAACTAAAACCAGCTGGATTAACGAGGAGTTTTAATAATGAGGAGGAAGACGTGGAAATCTAATATTTTCAGATGTGTTTAATGTGTTGATTGAGCTTTGGCAGTGAGTACCTGCGGATTGTAAGCACCAGACAAACGGAGTGACTGTGCATGTGTGTGTATGAAATATATTTGTAGTCAGTTTCTTAATTGCCACCTGTTGGTACGGGATTTGTTGGCATTGGCATTTGCACTGAGTGTGATTTTGGGTGTGTGTAAAACATACACACACACCTCTTGTTAGTCCTTCATGAGCCCAGTCAAACACATAATTGTGGGTATTTTGCAGAGTTGCGTGCATGTGTTGGTATGCTGGAGTACATAGCCTTGACAATGAGAAAAGCTGCTATGTGGTTGCCATGGTAACTAGCATGGTAACCACCACCTAAACAGATATGATGTGTATGACAAAGATTGGATGTTTGTGTGTGTAAATCTGTGCATTTTTAATGTTTAACATCAGGAATCGCACTCGTGTGAAAAATGAGTCATACAGCCCTTAAACCCACTCATCGTGGAAATTTCTCCAGTATGCAGAGCTAAGCTCTTTTTTTTATTCTTAAAAAAAGAAGATTAAGAGTAGGTTGCTATGGCAACGGCTGACAACCAGGGGTCTTGTTAACTATCATCTGAGTGTCTTGTTTTAGGTTTTACTCCTTTGAGTGTAAGGAGTGATTTTAGGAGGAAATCATTAAACCTTTTCAGCAGAGGAATGCACATACATGATCATCAGCAGGAATCCAGATATTTATGGCAGCTGCAGAGGGTCTTGGGTGTCATATATATAATTTTGCATGTGCGTGTTGCATTGGGTGAATGTTTATGCAAACCTATCTTTATATTTTCATAAAATAACTTTAAACAATCATTGTCTAATGCCACCAAACAATAAATAGATTTTTTTCTATTTTTCCTTTAGATGGCAGAGATGTAAAATGTAGTGCATGATATAGTCTGACTTGAATCTTACACCTGCATTGTCTTAAATGTCACAATTTCCTGCAGAAACATTGATTAAATATTTGCTGCTTTTTCATCACGAGCGCAGGAACAAGAATCAGATGGAGTTTTCTCACTGTAAATGCAATCAGCGTTGTTTTTACCATTATAACAATAACCTTTCCCACAATTTCATCAATCATTTTAATTTCCTAGAAATAACTATCTTTTAATTTAAAAAAGGATGTATTTTAAATGCACTTATGCAGTTTTCACTATTACATTGTGATGTTGGAAAAAGCATTTACTGTATATAGATCGTATCTTACCTCAGAATTGTGTCTTGTATTCAGACTGTAAAATAATTTGTCAGTTAAGCTGTAAGGTGACACATTTGGTGACAAGCTAAATGCTAAAATAATCTGTCTACCTTAAACAATGAAGAAACACTATCTGATCTTTTAAATGAAGAGTACAGCAATTCTCTACTAATGTTGCGATATGAAATCTGCTGCATTTGACTCCATGAAATAAACACTCCTCCTGAACACACATGGATACATTTTCTTTTAAAAAAGACCTGAGCCAAACAAAAAGGAGAAGGTTTCAGATTTTACATGTAGCTGCACAGCTTGTTTTGTAGATCTTTCACTGTCGCAATGTAACTCAAATTTTTCTAGTCTGGTCATTGTTTTTATGCTTACTGGAAACTATCTTTTCCCCAGATATGACCCTTATACGTATTTTCCTTTTTTATTTATCAATTCATTTTTACATTTTGACAGTTTTTTTATTGTTTTATTTTTATGTTGGGCAACAATTTCGTGAAATTTCATTAAATCTAATGCTTACTTTTTTTATCATAGTATTGTCTCTGTACACAAACGTATCAGTCCCGCAAACCCTCCTTAAAGTGCAACAGCTTTTAAAACAGCAGCACATCAGGAGCGCTGCATTGTTAAATTCCACCTGGGGCCAATTAACAACTGTCATGGTGGGTTAATGTGGGGAGGCTAATTGGATGCCATGACAACTAAGCATGACTTTCGCCTGTAACATGCATGAGTATCCTAGGTACTTTATCACTCCATTTCCTGTTTCATCAACATGTTAAAAAGTTTACTAGTATGTGATAAAATAAGATTCTGACACTTATGAATCATCGTTTTGTAGCACCAGGTGTAGTGTTGGAGAGTTTCCCTAGTCTAGGAAGTACAGAGATGTGACTTTTCCTTGTTTTTGAGCATAAGATGTATTATAGTAAAAAGAGTTTCATGGTGCATTATGAAGGGAAATTTTTGTTTTCTGTTTCACTGGTTCTTTCCAGGATCTGTCCACTGTGACTCCAGTGACTCTGTATGTGGATCCACATGGATTTTACTTATACTGGACGGACCAAAACAAGGTGAAGTACACACACACACATACAAATACACAAGAATAACCTTCACAGACTGGTCCGTATAATCAGCTATCCAAATGATGAGCAACAAGTTTGGTATAGCACAACTTTGACTCTTTAAACGTGTTAAAGCTCGTGTTGGCAATGTTGAAAAACAGTTCGAGCAAGCAACATTTTAAAACAACACACCACTTGAAACCACACCTTCAGAGTGCAGGGACGTGTGCGCCGATGTTTTACGAGCAGGTTAAGGATAACAACCGGGTGGACAGCTTGTTAGCTTGCTGTTAAACAGGTGACGAACGACGTTTCTAAAAGCTTTAATCCACTCACATCCAACTCCTTCTGTTCTTTTTTGTTTTGTGTTTTTGGCGCAGCAGCAGTTAGCAGTCCGTTAGCTATTTTTGTTTACAGTGAGTGGCGCGCAGTGGTTCACATGGGGGACAGAGAGAGGGGAGGGACAGAGACGAGACATAAAGGCATCGATTCATTCTTTCCAATTCCTGCATTGAATGGCAGGGGTAGATCAGAGTTTTTACAGACCTGCAGCTCTCACAGGGGTCTGACTTTTTCCCTTCCTTTTTACGAATACATGATCCAAGTCCGGTCCTCGAGAGCTAAACTATCCTGTAATTCTTAGAGCAACACACCTGAATGAAATGGCTAAATCCCCTGTGCAAATGTCATTCAGCTTTGCAGAGGTCTGGTAACGAGCCATTTGTTTAATTCAGGTGTGTTGAAGAAGGGATGCCACCAAAATATGCAGGAAGGTAACTCTGGAGGTCCAGACTAGGAGAACCCTGATGTATTGATACTGTCAGGATGACAGGACCATTTCACCCAGTATAACAAAAAGTGTTTCTGAACAGGATTACCAGCTCTGGCTTTAAAGGGATATTGTGTAAGTTCTCCTGTTATTTATTCACAAAAACTGATAATTTGGTTCAAAAGTGTTTTTTCATTAATCAGTAATCACTCCCATCAACAAACTGAAGTGCTCCTCTAAGTTCTAAATTTGCCGTTCGTATCATTCATTTACACAACGAGCGGGGCGGCTCGGTGGGGGCTGCCATGTCGTATCGCCATGTTTTTGTGTTCAGGAGAAGCGTGACAGTAGGAAAACACAGAAACTCACCGGACACACCGGAGTTTTTAGCTCAGTTCGAGGTAATGCCTTTGAAAAGTCACTGCGCTGCAGTGGGGAGAAACCAGCGTCTCACTGATGCTGGGTTCACGTGCAGTCGGGCAGACGGCCGTTGGTAACAAACCAGATGTCATTTTAATCAATGAAGCCGAGCGAAAGACGGTAAAACATGGGTCATGGAAAACAATACGACATCGCCATGACAACAAATCAGATGTGGACTGATGTCACTGTAACTGACGGACCACATCTTCACATAGAGGCCGGTGATAACTTTACATGCATCGGCTGTCGTCGGTCTGCCCGGTTTCACGCGAATGCAGCAAGAAAAGTACGAGGGAGCTGCTCCCGATTACACAGTGTCCCTTTAATGTCATGAGTTACATGTATGTTTTAGGATTGTTTCAAATCAAAATCATCTTCATTTTCTTTTTTTCATATGTTACTATGGCAGTTTTACTCACTAAAAGCCACAGAATTATCTAATTAATATTTCACAACAGGGGAATGTTGGCTTGCAACTAACATCACAGACAGCACGGTCATTTTCTGTACAAGTCCTGTGCTTTTCACCATTGCAACCAAGGCCAAATCAAGAGAAAATTAACTTGGATCGACACCACTCTGTGCCCCAGCAGCACACTCTTGACACTACAAATATCGTCTATACCCACTTAATCGAATGCAAGGCCTCAGGGGGGCTGGAGCCTATCCCAGCTGCTCCCAGACGAGGGGCAGGGTACACCCTAGACAGGTTGCCACTCCATCACAGGACCAGCACAAAGAGGCAAACAACCACTCATACTCACACTTACTCCTAGAAAAAAATAGGTAAAGACAATTAACCATGCATGTTTTTGGACCGTGGAAGCTGGAGTACCTGCAGGGATTCTACACATCCAGGTGCATGCTAGAAGAAAACAAATACATAAAAACATTTCTGCATAACCTAACCTCCATACATATGCTCTAGTTTTTACTTAGACCGCATAGCACTACTGGAAACATCACACGATGCGCATCCCTATCCAGTTTCCTCCATCCATGCAGCACCCACAACACCTGTGTTTTGTTTTTCAAACCACTAATCAAGTTTGTCATCCTTCATCTGCCAACAGCTGTGTTTTCATTGCTGGTTTGATTTACATTTATAAGATGCGAATGAGAAGATTAATGGAAGAAAAAAATCTGAAAACCTCCACCAATGCACCAAAACAACTTTAGATTAATAACTTTGGTGGGGTTTTTGACCATTTCTTCTTTTTATGTCTTGTCTGCATTTAACAGTTGGCGGTCTTCACTGTCTTGCAGACGTCTGCTGCAGTTGTTGCTTGTTACTTTACAAGCCTCTTCTACTGAATTACAACTATACCTAACACCATCCTAATATGATATCACACACATTTATCACACACCAGTTAATAGAAAAATGTCTGATTCTTCTTTTTTTTTTTTTTTAACAAAAACTTATTCCAGATTTCCTTGTGAATAGAAGCCAAACTAATGACAGTCTTACACTTAAAAACCTAAGATTTCCTCAAGAAGGTGCAGCAGTTTTGGTTGGATTCGCTCTGAAAATGACTTTCCTTTCTTAAAAAGAAATTCTGCACTTGAATTATGCTCACCACTGGAAATGCAAGAGATTGCAACTGGGGGTAGAACACAGGAGAACAGAAAGTACACTATATTAATTTATAGCTTGGCTTGCTAAGAATCCCAGATATGCTCTTTATTAATTGTTTCTGTATACGTATATCACATACTGTATATATGGAGGGATATTCAATAGCAAGAGGCCATCAAAAAGCAACAGACAGGTCAATAAAAAAAAAAGTATGAAGCTGTATCTCTTGGCAACACGCTCACACTTGCAGTGATTGTTCCAGAAAGTTATGAAGGTTGCCGAGTTGTAGCTGGGTGGAAAAGCTTGTCTACTGTCATTTCACCTTATCTGAAACATATCAAGAAGATGGTCATGGATTCTGACAGCCAGCAATTCATGACAAACACAAAACCACTAAAATTAGTTTGCTAATAGGGTATCAGCTGGCAATCAGGAATATCAATCTAGCATCACTCTATTAGCTATCATCATATAATCAAGCTAGGAAGACCACAGCTTGGTGGTGGGGAAAGAACTGGGGCTAATTTGAAGGTTCGTAGATTAATTCATTCTAAATTAGGCCAAAGCAAGCTGATTTAGACCAAGAAAGAAAGAGAGAAAGACTATTTTTTCACAGTTCTTTTCCAAGTTATTAACATTTAAAAATGTTCTCATTCTCTTTGTGGAACCTATAATAAAACATGGCCAAAATTGTCTTAATCAGATAAAGCCATGCTACTAACTGTTGTTGCTATATTTGCTATCAGTTGATATAAACTGGCAAATACAGTCAATAAGCTAATAGTTGGTGAAGCAGAGCTAATAATGACAAAATACTTAAACTTCATCTTTTACATGGGTTATATGTCAAAGCAAACTGATATTGAAAAATTTCTGAAAGAACTTGTTAACATGCTAATGGTCTCTTAGCTTCCACAAAGTCTGTCCTTTCTGTAGCCTGTAAACATTATGCTTATTGAATTTAAAGAGCAAAAAACATGTATTTGATCGATTTTAAGCTAAAATTATATGAAAAATCTGAGGAAGGAGCATGCTAAGTTGCTAATCTGCTTGCTTAAAAGTAGCTTTTCTCCTGTAAGCTAATAGCATAAGTTGTAGACTTATAATGGCTAATTTATAACAGCTTCCTTATATTTCTTTTTTTTTTTTAAATGTATTTGATTGAGTATATTTTAATATGACCGTACAGCTATAGGAGCTCAAGGCATACAGGACGCAGTAAAAGGCTGGGAGAAGTAAAGCACATGAGGCAGCATGTGCACATTGATTTTCACACACATACACAAAAACACACACATTTTATCTCCAGGTGGGCTTAAATCCTTAGCTGAAAACAGGGGGAAGCATTCACCGATAACAGCTGACTCTTTGTGTTGTTTGTGTTGTTTGTGTGGGTGTGTTCTCATCAGGACACAGAATTGTTAGACCTGACCTTCGTAAAGGATGTCAGAACGGGGAGAAGCACCAAAACACCCAAGGTACCTTCACCTTTCTGTCTCCACTCACCGTAATTTGACTTTTATCCAGTATGCATCAAGTATGTTTCTCATTCCTGCATTTCGATTTTCCGCCTGCCTGCTGCATCTGCGTGGCCTCTCAGTGACCTCTCACTTACTGGTTCCTCCTTTAATGTAGCAGAAAAACTGATGTTTTATTCATTTATTTTCTCATAATTGACGTAATATTGGAATGACCTTCTTTAGCTGGCTTTCTAATTAATGATATCCGGATTCTGATTTTCACAGCAAGTTATCTCTCTCATCTATCATGTGCTTCTATGTGAATTGCATATTGTTTTGTTTTTCTATCTATTTTTGTAGAAAATGTAAAAAGATAAGGTCAAACAGAAGGCTTATTGCTGGCGTATTATGTAGGGGGTTGTTTTAATTCTGTTTCGCTGTGGTAGGCAGGTTTTTCTACCTTTACCTTTGCCTTTAGATAGATAACAGACTAATAGAATAAAATTTCTTCCCAGCATTTTACACTGATTGTAAACTCTGTGATGCCTTCATCAGACGTACTGGGCACTTTGGATTTTAATAATTTCACAGCAAATAAACTAGACTAAATAATCTCCCTCTGTCCCATCCTTCCCCTTATTTTCTCAAGTTAACCCCAGCATGGCTGTTTCAGCTGACAGATTTCATTTTGTGCCGTCCAATAGGAAGCCAAGCTGCGGGAGCTGCTAGATGTGGGAAACCTTGTTGGTCGGCTGGAGAACCGCATGGTTACCGTGGTTACAGCCTCAGACCTTGTGAACGTCAACCAGCTCAACTTCATTGCCTCACAGGAGGACGAAGCCAAGGTTCTGAGCTCATTACTGCGTCCGTGACTGGGACTGATGATGGTGTTGGTGATGATGATGATGATGACATAGTGTGTTTCTGCAGGTGTGGTGCGAGGAACTATTTTCTCTGTCTTCCAACCTGCTGAGCCACAATCTCAACAGAGACCAAAGTCTGCTGAAAGCGTGAGTCTGCAGATACACAGACATTCAAATCTAGATCAGCTATAACCAACTGCAGACTCCTTTAGCTTGGGTTTTGTAAAGAAATATGGACATGTTTGTGTAAGTATTGTCCCCCAATACCTTCAAGTAATGTAATGCATATGATCATTATTATGTATTCATTGATTTTCCCAACTTAAAGCTAACAGAATGACTGAAAGATTAAAAAGATGTGTTTTTAGAAAGCTCTTTATCATCTGGGAGGTTTTTCAATTTGAGGTTCACCCTGCTCTTCTGGATGTTGAAAAACACGCAAAGCGATCACGAAATCAGCCTACTATCACCTGAAGAACATCTCAAGGATAAAAGATCTGATGTCTCAGCAAAATCTGGAAAAACTAGTCCATCATTCATCTTCAGTCGGCTTAATTACTGTAACAGCGTCTTTACTGGTCTACCTAAAAAATCAGTTAGACACCTGCAGCTCATTCAGAACTCTGCTGCTTGAGTTCTCACTAAGACCAGAAAAGTGGACCACATCAGTCCAGTTCTGAGGTCCTTACACTGGCTGCCGGTCCGTCAGAGGACAGACTTCAAAGTCCTGTTGCTGCTCTATAAAGCTCTGAATGGTTTAGGATCAGAATACATCAGTGACCTCCTGACCCGGTTTGAACCCACTAGATTTGTCAGGTCATCTGGATCCGGTCTTTTATCAGTTCCCTGAGTCAGAACCAGACATGGAGAAGCTGCGTTCAGCTTCTATGCTCCACATGTCTGGAACAAACTCCCAGAAAGTCTCAGATCAGCTGAAACACTTAGTTTATTTAAATCCAGGTTGAAGACCCACCTGTTCTCAGCTGCATTTACGTAGATTTTATTCAGGAGTCTGGCTCTTTAAAAGCTTTTAAATGGTTTCTCTTTTGTTTTTAATTTTAAATCATGTTTTTATTCTTTCATTTTACCTTTTAATATTGTTTTTCATCTGTACACCACTGTAATGCTTTTAATGTTTTATGTAAAGCACTTTGAACTGTTGTATACATGAAATGTGCTATACAAATAAACTTGCTTGCCTTTAGGTACGTCATGTTAACTCTAAAGCCGAATGCAGAAGGAAGAATTCCAGTCAAAAAGTGAGTCCCTCATGATTATCATCTTCTTCATTTACTGTGCTTCTGTCTGCATATAAACTTTGAGGCATCAGATGGGTGAGAATGTGAAGAAATAGTCTGACAAAATCTGCAGAGACACTCACAAACTTAAACTTTGCTCTTTCCTGTCCCTTGCTTCCAAAAATAAACTTAATTCCGTCTGCACTTGGGGAAGTAAAAACAGGGACATGATTCACTAAGGTGCTTAATTCAGCACTGACCTGGTAATCAACCACTGCCAGAGCATGAGATGGATGAGACAGTTATGAAGGAAAGCTGTATTTTAGATGGAAACTGAGAGCAGAATTAAGGTCACTTGAGATCTTGGAAGTTAGGGAAGGTACAGATGAACTTGTAAGAATGTGAAGAAGTTTCAGGTAAAGGAGAGGGTTTAGGGGATGGAAGAAACAGAGGATGTTCTTAGAAATTATGGCCCACTGGGAGGTTTAATGTAGGATTTTAGAGTTACCTTACAGTACAGGTAATAAATTGGAAAATGATGATAAGGGGGAGTATTTTATGAAGTGGATGTAGAGCTACTGGTAGAATGTGATAAGAGATGACCTACTGTGATGTCATTGTCTGTTTCAGCATTGTTCGGCTGTTTTCTGCAGACAGAAAGAGAGTGGAGAACTCCCTGGACAACTGCAAACTACCATACGGACGGGTAATGGAAACATTTGTGTTAAAATGAGTGGCACTAATGGTACATGCATGATAGTTTTTATGACTTCATTTCATTCAAATTTGGGACATAGAAGTGTGATGCAATGACTTCCTGACTATTTTAACTCAACACTTAATTAAAAGTAGTGCAAAGCTGGTCAGTCATATTCCAACATTGTCATATTCTGTTGTTTATCCATATGGATAGTAACCTTTAGCGTATTTTATTGCACGTCATCATCCAGCAATTGTTGGATTCTTGTTTCATGAAAAGTTGCGTTTTGGACATCATCAGTGACCAAACTGGGATTATTGGGTGTTTGTGGTTTTAGGTCACATTCACACCAAGACAGTTTGGTGTACTCGGTCTGATTGGGCTGGGAATTCTGAAAAATATCACACCTCTATTCAGTTTGGTTCACTTTAATACTTCACTTTACTCGAGTGGACCATGGGCAAGGTCAAGGGGGCAGTGTTACCCAAAACGACCACTGACCAAGAAGAAAGATGAAAAAGTTGGGCTCCTTGACTGATCAGGACTGAAAATGGCGTGTTCACTGCAAGTGAACAATGGAGCTATGATGAATTTATGCAGTCTCAGGGTTTCTGTTTTTGCTTTGGTGTTCAAGGCTAATGTGGTTTTTACCAGAGTATGTCCAGGATAAACAGCAGGAGAGGCAGCCAGTTTTCCAGCATGTTCCGCTGTGATGCTTCCTATGTCACTTTCCCTCTTTGGTTCATTGGATGGTCACTCTGCTTTCATGCTGCAAGAAAACTGCACGATGATTTACTTGCAAGTGAACCAAGACCCTCAGTTTTCAAGCAGACAGCATTCGCGTTTTTGTTCCCAAAGACTGTAAAAAAACGTGGACGTAGTATCCGGTTACGGCCGAAGAGCTGAAAGTAAAGCCAGTTGGGCATTTCCCACCATTGCCATGTTGTCCTTGGTCTGTCATCACTGTGGGAAAATACTGAAATGGGCCACTTCAAGCCACAGGGCAAATGTTTGACAGCTAAGCTTAATGGTAACCAAGTTAATCTGAAGTGAACAGGAATGAACAAAGATAGGTGGTTTAAAGGTAAGACACGCTCTGACTTACTGTTGACCAGCTAGAAACAGCTATTACACTGCTACAGGCTGAGGCCTTCCTGGGAACAAGCAGGGAGCTAACTATTACCCTGCGTACACACCAAGCGCAATTTGGGCATCAAGGGCGTTAGGTTAACATGCAAAGTCAATGGCCGACATGCGTCGGGGAGCCGTCGAAAACCCTGCGGCCATTATGCGCGTTGGGCGCGGCGCATCTAGGTGCGTTACATGCATGACATGCGTGACGTGCGTTTTGTGCGGCGAGTTTTGAGATTTTGAGGTTGACATGCGTTAAACGCGTCATGGGCGGCAGATGCCGGAGTTGGAAAATCTGACGCCAAAATCGCGTTTGGTGTGTACGCACGGTTACCCTTCATGGTTAAAATCAGCGCCCGGTCTACTGTGCCGCATGTCAATCAAAAGGACACACCCCAACTATGTGTAACTTCAAGATTAAAGAACATCAAAACGATTAGTTATAAAAAAAATATTCACCCGCTCACAGTTGACATGAAGGTAAACTTGACCTATGAAACCTAAAATGATGCCTTGAACCAGGCTATAAACTTGTTTATTTCTGCTGTGAAGTTGGTGTTTTTAACATGGGAGTCTATGGGGATTTGCTCTGTTTTGGAGCCAGCCCCTAGTGGATGAAGAGAGAAGTACAATTTTGGGGAAATCCGGAAGTTTGCCCCTTGTCCGCATCACACTCCAAACAAACCGTACTTTCCACAGAAGTGGGCCAGAGTTTGTTTAAGTCAGACCAAACAGCATCGGTGAATGGGCCCTCAGTTCATTAGATACCCTCAATCAACATAATGACCCAGCGAACGGTGATCAGTCTTGAACAGGTAGTTTAACAGACCACAAAACACTCATGATCCTAAATCCCTCCGTTGGATATTCTGATGTCCTTGGTTGGTCTTCGTCAGAAGCAAGATGTAGGGCCCAATGTCAAAGTTGCTGTACAAAAATCTCTGCAGCCAAACTCAGTCAGTTCAAAGTCGACTGTCCACCTCTGCCCTCCAAAGTCTTTTACCAGATCAATATCTTTATTTTTCATAGGACTGTTGCATTAACTATAAATTAACGTTGAGTTGTTGGCAGGTGAACGCAGGGTATTGCAAATAACCACCAACACTGCATACAGTAGTTAGTAGAATTGCAGTTATCAAATTTAAAATGAAAAATTTTAATAACGTTTCTCATTTAATTAATATTAGCGTTGTATTACAGATTTATAGATGAATTTTTTTCTAGCGTTGGACTATTTTAAAATAAATCTTTGGCATAAATGATTCATAATTAATGATCTGTTTTAACTATGTTTCACACAGTATTTTAACTCTTTGTAAAGCAAAAGTTGTTGTTTAGCCTGCAACACAAAAAGCAATCTTTCTTCTAGGGATAGCTACAGAAAATTTTTCAACTGCATTTTATCTAAAATAGTTCGCAGTTAACAAAAAAGTAAAATCAGGCTGTCAAGTTTTCAGATAAGCAAATGTAAAGCAAGAGTCAGATTCTCTGCTCACATGAATCATGAATTTTCATCTTATTTTTTCTCATTTGACAGGGTGACAGTATCAAACTGGAGGACTTCACCCTTGAAGTTTACCGCAACTTCTTGGAAAGCCTGTGTCCTCGTCCTGAGCTCGGCAGCATCTTCAAATTGCAGTAAGACGACAGAAAATCCTTTGTTTGAACTTCAGCGACAGCCTCTGGTCTCTAATCAGCGAGAAGAGCTCGTAAAGATGGAGACGCTAGTCTCCAAAATGAGCTGTTTACAGTGTGCTGCTGCTCGCTTCAGGCCAGTTTCTTTGATATGAGAAAAAGATGAATGATTCATCTTCTGCCCCACTTGTACACAGAGAGGGACAGAAGAAAGGGTGTTTGTACAATGTCGGAGCATTAATCAGTCTTAGCTCAGTCATGTTTAGCATATTCAGTCATCCTTCAAGCAATTATTCAATTGATTAGTTTACAAAACATCATTAAAATGACAAAACCCCATCACTGGTTTTTAGTGCAGGGGGTTGGTTCTTTCTTTCTTTCTTTCTTTCTTTCTTTCTTTCTTTCTTTCTTTCTTTCTTTCTTTCTTTCTTTCTTTCTTTCTTTTTTCTTTCTTTCTTTCTTTCTTTCTTTCTTTCTTTCTTATCTGAAAAACAATTTAGCAATTTCAATTAATAATAATCACGTTAAAGAAAGAAAGTCTGCAAGTCCTCTAAGCTAATGTGAAGTAGCACCAAAAAGCAAAGCCGATGATTTTGCTTGAAGTGCAAATTAAATATTCAAGTTCCTAACCTCAGTGCGGACCCTGCTCTGTCCCGCAGAGGAGCTGATAACGGGGGGATGTCTGTCGATCAGATGACAGAGTTCATCAACAACAAGCAGAGAGACCCGAGGCTCAATGAAATCCTCTACCCTCCTCTTCGTCCGGCTCAGACACATTCTCTGATGGAGAGGTACCAGCACGATCAGGCGCAGCTGAAGCAAGGTGCTCACAGATACAGCTTTTCCTGACCAGCTAAATATGACCAGTGTATTTTTGTGTCTGCATGTGTTGTTTTCCAAATATTGCACAAACTCACCCCCACACACAGAGCGTGTGAACTGCTAAATAAAGCAGTGAAGGTTCTCACGTTTGTGTTGGTTCCTGCCAACAGAGATTTTGGTGTCAATTTTTTGTGAATCATGTTTATTTTTCTCCATAACCTGGTAACCAGAAGATAAACTAAATGCTTTGTTGTGTCATTTTATCCTTAAATCTTTGTGATGTTACTGGAGAAGTTAAATGAGTTTATTGAGATTCACTGTATTTGAACCAACAAAAGTTCCCATTTGGCTGCAAATTTATTGTTTCATTCATCCAGAATATTTTACACCGTGTTAAATAGTGCTGTTTGCTGTGGTGATTTTCATTGCATTCAACAATGAGAACTAAATACGTTGCCCTCACTGCTCATGAAAAATTTTTTTCAATCATATCTGTGCGTGTGCAAGGCTGTCCCTCTCAGAAGCTGAAGCCATGGGAGCAGCCAGTTTGCACCTGCTTTTCAGATGTACTAAAATACACATAACAAACCTTCAAGGCAATGCGTCTCATGGTCGATGAATCACTTTGCGAGTGCTAAATTGATATATTTACATTTTCTCCTTCGATCACACACAAAATTGCATGTAAATGCTCCATATTATTCATTGGAGCAGAAGTATTTGGGGAAAAAAGTGCTATTTAGCACGTTTTAAAGACCGAACCATTTTAGCACGCTGTTTGTAGATCAGTTTGTACATTTTGTTTTTTGCGTGAGCAATGAGATAACTCACGTTTTTATACACGCAAACCTTTGATAGATCATAGTCATTACATGAGAGCGATTCTGCTTATTAGTTGGCTGCAGTTCACTGTTTGTGCCACTAAGTGTCACTGCTTTTCAGCCAAAGGGAAACAAAATCATTCATGTGTATTTTTTTATTTTTTTAGTGTATGAACATTTGTTTGGCATGAATTTAATAGGGTGTTGTACTAAAAATAATCTTGTTCATGGATGGCAAATATCTGTATTGACACAATAATTGCAAAATCATGCCCTTACAGAAAAATTGTGGAAAACGTGATTTTGGAACAGTTTTATGTGAATCATCTGTGAATACATGTGTTCCACACGTGAGTCACATGAGGAAGATATGTAAAGCAGGTGTGATCCATATGTGAAGCACATGTAAATGTACCAAGATCATGTTTGCACATATGAATCACACCTGGAACACATGTGGAGTACATGAAATGTTCCAAAGCCACATTACTACATGTAAATCACATGTGGAGCCCATGCAGAAACATATGTGAAGCACACGTGAATCACATAAGGATCGTATGTAAAGCAGGTGATGTGGAGCGCATGTAAAAGTACCAAAACCATGTTTCCGCATTTGAATCACGCCTGGATGGTGTGCTTGTCATGTTCCAAATCCACATTTCCACATGTGAATCACATGTGCAGCCCAAACAGATCCACATGTGAACCACATGTAGATCACAAAATCTATATTTCCATGTTTTCCATAGGAGGACATGCAGATCCACATTAAAGTGCACATGAATCTCATGAAAATGTTCCAAAATCCCATCTTTTCACTTGTGGAAAAATGTGTTTCTACATGTATTTTCTCTGTAAGGAAAATAATGTGACTTTTACAAGGTGATTTTTTTTTTTTAGAAAATCTAAAGGTTAGCTCTGTTTCCAGATTACATTCTTATTGAAATCTTTTTTGTCTTGTTATTTTACGTCTTATTTATGGTGTGCTTGAACGTTGCTTTCAGGCATGATCTCTCTCCAGGCCTTCTCCAGTTATCTGTCCAGTGATGAGAATGGAGTCATCCCACCTGAGAAACTGGATCAGTCTGAGGACATGAGCTTCCCCCTGTCTCAGTACTTTGTCAATTCTTCACATAATACATACCTGACAGGTATACACAATACACACACATAAAACAAACTCAGTGTTTGCTGTGCAGGAGCTGCAGACGTCTTTCTCTCAGTGCAAAAAGAAAATTTAAAAAGTAGAAAAAAGGGCACATTACATTTAACTTTAAAGGGCACTTCACATTTAAGAGCACAAGTGGAAACATTCAGTAGTGTAATTCCAACACATCTAAATTAATTCAACCAAATTATTTTTAATTGTACTAACAGCACAGTATCAGGGGAGCAAGCAGCTCCTCTCTAAGCCACTATAGTTTTTGTAGTGATGCCATGACTATCTGTGCAGCAATAACAAAAGGACTCTAATTTCAGAAGAAACCAGGACCGGGCTACCTGAACAAGAGATGTGCTTAATATTGCAAAAGAATCTTGGAGGGCATTTACTTATCACCCTGCTATGAATGGTCGTGGAAATGAAGACATGGAAAGCATACAGCATTTTTGAGGTTAAATCAAATCAAAGAGTTTTGTGGCTCCTGCTCTAAAATCAAATCAAGTTTATTTATACAGCTCTTTACAAAACCCAACGGACAAACAAAGTGCTTTACAGCAGGAGCAACAGACAAAGAGACAAAGAAGCACACATCACAAAATGCAGAGGTAAAAAATGGCAAATGAAAGAGCAAAGTAATTAAAAGCTATAAAACAACAAGAAAAACAAAAGCTGGATGAAAAAAATATGTGTACCAAAGTATGACGACCAATAAGTCTTTAATCTGAAATCGTGTACAACAGTTCAGTGAGAAATTATCCAGTTTTAGCATTTCCACATCACACAAAATATCTTTTTAAGTGTTTTCTTTAATAAGATAAGAGTCCCATTAAGGAGGAAGGAAGGAAGGAAGGGGCTTAAACATTATTCCTTGCAGTGCTTTCAACCACCGGGAACTGGAGTTTGACACCCTGATGTAAAAGCTGTTTTACTGCTTCTGAGTTACGTTCAGCCAAAAACATTCTAAAGTTTTACTCAAACACTTCAGTCACTTCCTGGTGGGGTTTATGAAATACTTTTCCTTAAAATTAGAAACTAAAACTACTTGGTTAAGAATAGAAAATTGTTGTTTGGACTAAAGCACATTTGTTTCTACTACACCAACATCACTTTAACAGATATCATTTTGCTTACTTGTAACCCATCAACACAACAAAACAATTTTCCTTCTTTGATTTAGAAATTAAAAAAAAAAGATTTTAAAAAATACATTTGTTCTGCTATGATAGATTTAAATGTAAAGCACATCACTCTGGCTCTTAACAAACAGTTGCTCTCAAAGCAAGTAGAAATCTCGTATTTTGATTTTATTTGTTAAAGATCATGACTACCTGCATGTGCAGAGGGCCCATGGCGTTGTTTCTGGGATGAGTGTGAACACACAACCTATTTGGTCATTTGATTGGAAGCATTTCTCTTTCTTTTTCTTCATAGTTTTATTGCAAAATATGAAAATGACAGAATTTATAGACATTTACACAAGAGTTTAAAACATGCAAATGTAGTAAGTCTAATAAAGTCTGTCTTTTAACCCATCAATTTCCACTCCATCTACCACAAGGAGCAAGTGTCCCACCTCTTAAAGTCATTATTAAAACAACAACAAACAGAAACGAATTAAATAAGTAAATGAATGAAATAGGATATAAAAGTCATGTTGGCTGGAAGACTTGAATCATAAATTTTTTCTCTGTATTGAAACATGCTGCTGTGTTTTCAGTTTACATCTCTTCTTTGTGTGTTTCAGCCGGCCAGCTGGCAGGAAGCTCCTCTGTGGAGATGTACAGGCAGGTTCTGCTGGCGGGTTGCCGCTGTGTGGAATTAGACGTGTGGAAAGGACGAACAGCTGAGGAGGAGCCTGTCATCACTCACGGATTCACCATGACATCAGAAATATCTTTCAAGGTGGGTCAAAGCATGTACAGGGACACAAGTCTACCATTAATCTGATCTATAAATCCAAATCCACATAAATAATGGTGAGATGAACCAGTTTGACATTGCTGTGAGGGTTCAGACTGTGTTGAACTCCAAAGCTGCTCAGAACAAAGTTTCGCTTTCAAGCTCATTTGATAAGGTTGACATTATCTAATGCATTTCCATTTATGTTTGTGCATGTTTTAATAAACTGTTGCACTAATTTCCTGATTTCCAGGCAATATACAAAGAAAAAATTGGTGGCTCTAGACTTTTACATGGTGCTGGAGGTTTTTGGCTTATGAAAACTCTCAGTACTGATTCTGCTTCTTTTTTTTTTTTTTTTTTTTTTTTTTTTTTTTTTTTTTTTTTTTTTTTTTTTTTTTTTTTTTTTTTTTTTTTTTTTTTTTTTTTTTTTTTTTTTTTTTTTTTTTTTTTTTTTTTTTTTTTTTTCTTTTTGTTTTTTTTAGTTTCTTTTTTATTTTTTTTTTTTTTTTTTTTTTTTTTTTTTTTTTTTTTTTTTTTTTTTTTTTTTCTTTTTTTTTTTTTTTTGCCTGACTTTATATTAATAAAATTTATGTTATTTAATGATATAGATTTAGATAAGTAAGATTGAGGGAGGGGAGGGAGGAGAGGAGAGAGGGATGAATGAATATATTTCTCCCTCCAATTTTCCTTTTTTTCTCTATACCCTAAACATCTCTCTTCTCTGTTTTAAAAAAAAAAACAAATTCTCCAACTCTTCAATTTGTTTAATTCTTTTAAATTTTCTAAAAATAAAAAAACACAACCAAAAATACCCAGAAAAAAGGAGTAAAAGAAACCCCTTTTTTTTTTTTTTCTTCTTCGTTTCTAGGAGGTGATTGAAGCCATTGCAGAGTGTGCCTTCAAGACCTCGCCGTTCCCTGTCATCCTGTCTTTTGAAAACCATGTAGATTCGTAAGAATCTTATTATTTACATTTGATTTTCTGTCACATATCAGCTGATATGACCGATCTACAGTATCCATCTGCTTGTCTAACCATCTGCTTTTCTGCCTCTCAGTTTGAAGCAGCAGGCAAAAATGGCTGAATATTGTCGATCCATCTTCGGAGAAGCTCTGCTTATTGACCCTCTGGACAAATATCCTGTAAGTAGAACAGAGTGTTGGCTCATTTCAAGCCGTGTGTCGAAGGCAGACTGCAGTTAATCCTGAACTCTTTTAACTCTTGTGTGTATGTGTGTGTGTTTGCAGCTGGAAAGTGGCGTCCCACTGCCCAGTCCTCAGGAGCTGATGGGCAAAATTCTCATCAAGAACAAGAAATCTCACAAACCCTCCAACAACACAGACACCAAGAGGCTGATCGACCAACCTGCCAGTCAGAGCAACGAACCGGTGTCTCCTAGCAACAACACAGGAGGTATGACACAAAGACAAAAGGACTTTTTTTTTTTCATCCAAGAAATCCATCTGAAATGGATTGAGCTGCAAATGTGTTTGTGTCAAAGTATGAAATGGACATTAATTTCTTTTGCGATCTCTCAGATTACATCGACTGTACGAGGCTGGAAAAACATTCAAATTAGAGGGTTCAGTGTTTGAATTAAATGTTGTTGGCATCAATCTGCTGAACTGCTTTCACATTCAGCAGACGTTTGTCCTCACAAACATGAGTCATCGGCATCATTTGGAAAAAAAAAAAAAAAAGCTACAGTGGCGAAGCGTCCCTGATGACCGAGAGACAAGAGATTTAAAGACTACTGTTTATTTATTTTTCTTGCCAGCTACAGCGACTGTTTAAATCTTGATTTTGGCCAAAGTGGCACTGAGATGCCTTCATATTCCCATCTACTCCCACAGTCCTCTGCATTTCATCAGACAGTCCTCAGTAATGAGGAGGACATCCCTGATGAGATCAGGAGCTCCGAACAGCAATTACACTGCAGTGCAGAGGGAAATTAAGGAGTCTTATTGACATGTTTGGCTTGCAAATCCTGAAAACAGGTCTGGGACTGGAGAGCTCAGTTGTGCTCAAAAAGCAGACTTGCATCTGTGTTTAAGTGCATACTCATGCAGGAGTCATGACCCTTCAGACAGGGAATGCTTGAGAGGCCGGAATAGTAATTTGTATAGATGTTAATGCAATGGATTGGTTACACATCTCAAGGCATCTGCTGGACTTCTCTTCAAGTTTTTTATGCACTTATTTGAGTTTTCGAAATGTCCTTGTTATTGTTGTGGTAAAGTATCTATTTTTGGTTTGTTTGTACAGAAAATTTTTAGCTTCCGGACCATCAGAACCCTTCTTTTTCTGATTTCTTTGTTATTTTGTATTGCCAAGTATATAAAAGAAAAAAAAAAGAGATGCAGTGATCGATTTTCTGAGACATAAAACACATGGCACAGTCTGAACCATTTTACACAAGCTGTGTCATGATGTCTTTGTAGTCTTCAGGAACAGTTCTCTGGGCTTCTTAAAGGACTTTGCAAAGCTCTTCTTTGGATATTGACTGCCTTTTGTTCTGTTTCCTGTCAAATGATCCCACATTGCTTCAATAATATTGAAGTCTGGGCTCTGGGGAGGATTTATACCTCCATCTGACCTGTTGCTACTGATTTTCAGTCCAGTTCTTGTGTCATTTGGCATACCTCAGCTTTCCCCCCCCATCTCCCCTCCCTAAAGGCCCATTTATACTCCCTTTACCACTAGAAAATATTGGAAGAGCACAGTCCTCCACTAAGGAGCCCGCCTGCCACCATTTATGTCTTGAATGGTGAGCAGAGATCTCGAGCAAGCCGCTCCCCCATGTGGCCCCATCTCATTATGGCAAAGTACTGAACCATCTTTTCAGTACTTCTTGAGTTATTTTAATGTACGGACAGACAGATGGACAGAGAGACATTACATTATCTCCTTGGCAGAGGCAGCGACAAACATCACTGCTCTCAAGCTTACGCTGTTATTAAAAATGTCTCCACCAGAGGGCAGCGCAGAGTTCAGAGTTCACCCCCAAGTTCTGCTGTGAGTTTCAGACAATAGTACACTTTTTTAAATAATTTATAATAAAAGAGCCTTTTATTTGTCCCACATTGGGGAAATTCTAGTCATGACAGCAGTAGTAAAAGGTCAAAGATTTAAAAATGGACACATATAATGAGATTTAGAAAATGAATAAAGGAAGTCTAGGTGTGTGCACGCAGTTCCTGCTGATAAGGCTTCAGTAAACTGGAAATTGATCAACTGAAGGTCCAGAGAGATGCATTTCTCAGATCCTGTGTTGGGTTATTGTTGGATTTATTCCTAATTCTTAATGCTGCCTTCATGTGGTATCATATTTATGGAAAATACCAAAGTCCAATGTCAAAATAGCACTTGAACATCCACTCATGTCATAATTTCCACTGGAAAGCTGGAAAAATTTTGTGATACCCGAGTTGCTGAGATGAGGTAAACTCTGACCATTAACATGGCGGAGAGCTATGTTATTTGGTTATTTTGTAGTATGAATAATTCTGTGATGTATGGAACTTTAATACCATTGCCATTCAAATTTAGAGTTGTTTCTAAAAATATGGTTATTGTTTGGTTTACCTCCTCAGGGCAGATGCTAGCTAGCAGCTCGCTAGCTAGTCAGCTGACGATAGCCCCCAGTGTTTAACGTCATTTATGACAACAAATCACTTGAACACAATGCACTTGTAATTTCCACTTAACAAGTGGAAAGGATCGTCTTTCCTATGCCACATGAAGGCATCATGAGATCATCACTTTCAGATCCTTTTCATCTGCTGTAGAGTTTTTTTAGTCTCGACTGACTCAACGTCTTCTGTCCTCCTCGTGTCCAGTTCCCTCAGATGTTTTAAGAAAACACTGCACACCATGCTGAGATAGTTAAACGGGTTCTTTGCTAAGTATTGACTCAACACTGCTTCATCCCTTAAGCAGGGCGTCTTTTTCATGCTTGTGTGATTCTTAGGTCAAAGTAAAGTGGTTCAATGAACAAACAAACTCAATGGTAAAAGGTCGAGTACAAGGACTAGACAGAAAATGAGTGGAAAACCAGCCAATGTCCAACAAAACTTTGAAAGACCTTCAGAAACCCTGATTAATACCACTTTAAGAAATCATAGTCTGGCTGCTTGGAAGCAAAATATTCAGTCAAGACCTCTCCACAGGACTGCAAATAAAAGAACTGATCAATTTCCTTCAATCACAGTCTGTCAAGTCTCAGTAAAATCTGATTAAATTTATTGTTTACCTGCAGCTAAGTCACTCTCATTTGTTTTCCCATTTCTGACTCAGGGCTTTATGGTCACTCTCATTAAAACATGGAGGCATTTTATCAGCAGTGAGGCAGCACATCTTGTCACTGATGACAAGTCTGCCTCGTAGCCAGATTCCTTCTTTCCCGTCAGCTGAGCACACACACAGTCATGTACCATCCTGGGCTCTGATATTTTTGGAAAGGAGAGGGGATGAGGAGATGATGAAGACTTGTTTGATTTTAACAGAGATGGAGGCTGAGAGTGAGGAAGACGATGATGATGAAGATGATGATGGTAAAAAGGTCAGTGGTGACATCATATGGCGCTGACAGTGGGTCACCCTCACTGCTGTCGCCATTTGTTAACATTCACAAGTGTTGTGTTCTTTCACGGCTTTGTTGGTTTGTTCTTCATGCTGTTGTCATCGTCGGTGTTGTCGTGAGGAAATCTGCTTTATGTTTGCTGTGGTCTCTGCAGTTGTTTTTATTTGTTCATCACCTGTTCTGTTTTTGTTATCTTATTTTGTTTTTTGGCCTTAGTGTTCAGTGTTCTTCAGAGCTTCAGTCAAAAAAGTGTATGGAGGACCAAACATGCCAAAATTGAAAATAAATACAGAAATACAAAATTGCTTCCACAGACAATTAATGTGCTTATAAATTGTAAGACTTGAATTTTAAAAAATCCGTTAAGTTTCTTTTTTTTAAAGTGGCATACATTAATATTTCTATTGTAATTTTCACTTGAAGATATAAAATGAAGAAGTTGATAAGATTTTCCTCTTGAATAAGTTAAGTATTTCTTATCCGTGTCTTTTAAAAGGAAAAAATAAAAATGCACAAATAAAATAAATACAACCAAAAAATGTATGGCAAAGTCAATAAATAGAAGTATTTATAGTCCTATTTATACTCCTATTTGCTCTTGAACGTTTATAAGTTAAATTCAAAAAGTTGAAAATTACTATAAAATATCAATTAAGTCCCATTTTATAAATTACTTAATAGAATTTATTTTCTTTGTGAAGTTTCTTGTGTAATTTAATGGTACAATGATTCATTGGAACAGTAATATTTTTGCTTTTATTTTCAATTTTGGCAGTTTTGTTTCTCCGTACAAGTGATGCTTACTTATTGTTTGTCTATTCAATTTTCTTCTTAAATGACATAGTTTTTTTTCTCTAACATGGTCTGTGACTAACAACAGAAGCAAACCAAGACAACTCATCTCTTTTATTTCTTGGGTTTCTAAAGAATTCTTTCACAATGAATCTGAACTAAGTTTGATTAGTTTTTATTTCATGCTAACAGCTAATGTAGCCTCCAGCTGAGAAGAGAAGAAGGCATTAGAAGTCTGATAATCTGCGCTTCTTTGAGCTTTCTGATTTGATCCCATACGTGAACAGATTCTATGAAGTTCCCAGTGGAGCTTCAGAGGACTTTATACAAGTGTATTTTCTATACGTGCCTGTTAGACTATTTGATGTGTGCCTGTTGGCAGAATTCCCTCAGTTTCAGCTGGATGAGAGGGAATACTGAACAGAAACAAATGTGTAAAACACAAAGAGAAGTAAAAATGTAAATGAAAGTATAGGATCTGCAAAGGTTGGTGTGCACAAGTGTATAAAAGTCCACCTGGATATCCTGCTGGAATTGGTTCATGTTGTTATGCTGCTACTATTTCAAATGTCAGCGCTGCATTTTACAAAAGACCAAAATTGTGCAATTAAAGACTTTATTTGCAAAAGCAGACAAACACAATTGTGGAAAAACTGAGTTAACTCCTTTTGTAGCTGTCGGGTACAAACCTACTATCTCCATTTTACATCATTAAAACCCTCTACTTCATGTGAGCTTGATTTGGTGAAAATATTCAAAAAGTAAATGAGTTTATTTGCAAAAGCAGTTAACTCCGTTTTTTTTCCAAATGGTGTTTGTCTGCTTTTGCAAATGAACTCTTCTTTTTTTTTTTTCTCTGATTCCTTCTGTGGCCCAATGTGGTGCTGCGCTCTAATTACTGGATTTAGAAAGCCACCTTTATCGCTTAGTTGTGGTGTCGGTCGCAAGTTTAGGCGCGTTCGGATAGAAAGGTTCTAAGAACGCAGTTCCTACGTTTAGTTATAAGAACTACCCTTCGCCCTCAGTGTGCATTCGCACATGAGGGAGGACCTTGTTAGGAACCATGTGTGACGCAATCGTTGCGACAGTGAAAAAAATTTTGCCCCAGCAGATTTCTCAAAACAGGTTTCTCATCTCTTTTATTCAAAGCTATTATAAAAGCTAACTTACCAGCTTTCCCTCATCACAGTCATATGTATCATGTAGCAGAACAGTCCCCCGTTCGAATTCCTACTAACGTCTTTCTTACCTTTCGTTGAAGTACGCCCGGACACTTTAGTGGACGGACAGGGGTTTGTTCAGATTGTACTGACACAATTTGCAACTGTATTTGGCTTTTCCATCTCTTTCATTCAAAGCTATTATAAAAGCTAACCTACCAGCTTTCCCTCCCTTTCCCTTGTGTACCTTTTGTTGAAGTGCGACCGGACACTTTAGTGGACGGTCTGTCCACTAAAGTGTCCGGGCGGCAGCCGCAGATTCTACTGCTATACTTTGCATATTAAATTAATATGAAAATAATTGCTTTTGGACATTTCAAAATAGTTATCAATTCGGACGTGCACCATTGTGATCAATTTAATAATGAATCAGTACGCTCCTATTGTAATAGTTCTTGTTATTACGATCTCAGTAAACAGGTAAACAGCTGTGGACTTTTTTAAATATGGCGGGGCTGGAAGAAGTGGAGCTCATGCAAGGGGTGCGGCTTGCCAATTCTACCAATCACCAAACATCTACGTATTTCAGTTTCTATGGAACCCCGAAAAGACCCTGCCTCGGAGTAGGAGCTAAAAAGGTTCTAGGAACTGAGGTCCGAGGTCCCTAGTTCCTATATGTCTGAATACACAAAAAAACGTCCCGGTTCCTGAAAAGGTTCTAGGAACTCCAAAAGGTTCCTACAGTTCAAAAGCGCCTATAGTTACTATGGGAAACTATAAAGATACTTTTCTAGCCCAGGCCATCACTCACTTAAACAGGGCTTACTTCAGTCCACTTTAAGATTGGTGCATTTTATGATGTGATGATGATGAGCGTGTTTCTCCAGTGAGACTGACTCATTGTAGCAGCTGATGTTTCAGCATTGTTTGTTTGCTGTGAGCCACCCAAGTCGTAGCCATTCAACTTGCTCTTTGTGGTCATTAAAATTACTTCTTTTTTTTTTTTCTTTTTTTTTTTTTAAACTTGTCCCGTCCTTAAAATGACTTTCTGAACCACATTAAATTTTTCGATTTTGTGGGTAAAAATTAAAAATCAGTAAGATTAAGGGCTAATGTCATTAAACAGCAAAGCAACAGGGAAGGGCAGGGATAGGCTGCAAACCCCAGAAAGCTGCTTTATTTCACTGTGTGGTTTATTTAAGTTTGTTCATTATTGTTAAGCTTTTTTATTCAAATGATTTGTTATTCTTGAAGGCAATAAGGCAGAAAATATTAGACTACATGTATTTAAGTGTTGCTTTTTTTTCTTTGCTACCATCTAACTTATGAAATTCTTACATGATTGTTATGATGTTATCATCCCTATATGAGATGTTTCTGATTGTATCAGCTGCAACGTAGCAGAATGTTTTTGGCAACGCTGCTGTGCACTAACATAGTCGTCCTCAAAATTATTCATACCTTCCAATTAAAGAAGGAAAAATATCAGCTGTCAGTGAAATAAGTTTAAATTGACAAAAGTAATAATTAATTTAAAAAAATTCTACGAAATTCATGACTTTGATTTTAAATCATTGTTCAGCAAAAATATTAAAAACAAACAAACAAAAAATAAAACAAGTAAACAAACATGGTGGGGCTCCGAAGCAAATATTTTGTTAAGTTGACAGGCATTTTGGTCTATTGTTCGCAGGGTGTTATAATGTGTCTGGGATAGTTTTTGGGTTTTTTTAATTAATATTTTCAGCCACAATTCAAAAACAATATTTTATTTCACTAAATTATAATTTTGTAAATTTTCATTTATTATTAGTTTCTTTAATTTCTTGTTATTTGAATTACTATTGTAAATTTAGTCTTTTCTTTAATTAGAGGGCAAGAATAATTTTTAGGACGACAGTACATACAGTATATTAATGCATACCAGAAAATAAGGCTTCCATAAAAACCCCTGTGTAATTTGTGCTTGTCCTCTATATGTGGCGGAAGCAGGAAGACTAAAGCCAGATATTTAAACTTGGTAAAGGTAGAAACAGGTAGAAATATGACAGAATCTTTTCATATTACCAGAAATTAATCACAGCAAAACTTAAACATACAAGGAAGAACTTTTAAACTCAAACAAAAGGTAAAAAAAAAAAAAAAACTAAAACTAAAAAAACCCTGAAGCAAGGAATTCATACACCAAAAATAAAGTCCAAACACAAGCCAAAAACGATAAACTCCATTATTCTGACAGCTGCTCTCTCCAAACATTTTCTCAATGAATGTTTTTTTGACCAGAGTTTTGATTAGTGTCACAGTTTAAACATCTTTAAACATCATCAAACATCATCTCTGTTGTGGTTGATCTCAGGGCTCAGCAGAGCGAGAGGCAGTCGCTACGGAGGAAATGTCAACCTTAGTAAACTACGTCCAGCCAACCAAGTTCAACTCCTTTGAAGCATCAAAGAGTAAGAAAAGCAGATGAGAAATCTTCTGCCTTGCAATAAAATATCCTGACATTGTTTGGATTTTCTGTGTCAGTTTGATCTAATGTTGTACCTCATATGACCTCTGATTATTTTGAGGGGGGTGACGTCAGTTTTTCTGTTAAAGGAAGAAAGAATGAATAATTTTACTTCATTATACTTCATCATCCTCATTATTGCTACACAAAGAGAAATGTTCTGAGAAATGTGTGTTTTCTTGTTTTCCATGTGTGTGTAGAGGCAGCCCGTTGTTACCACATGTCCTCGTTTGTGGAGACCAAAGCTTTGGAGCACCTCACAAAGTCACCAGTGGAGTTTGTAGAGTATCCTTGGCAACAGTTACCACAGCTACAGCAAACCATGGCAACCACTTCTATACTTTATGTTGCTCTTCATCTTTTTTAAAAATGCTTTTTATGTCAAATCCTTCAGAAATATGTGTGAGTCATGCAGCCATTTTTAAATTAATTTCAGTTTGGATTTTGGCTGTTTGTACCAGTCTCTGCTGGAGCAAGTTCAACAGTCAGGAGTCCACAGCTGACCGTTAAAGCTGCATATGATCACACTTTAAGACATTTAGAAATTCAAAGTTGAGGAGACACTTTCTTACAAGAATATTTCCCCTTTTAGGCACAAGGCGGATATTACTGTTGTCTATGTAAACATAAAGTACTCATAATTACTTCACTTAGCACAGCTCTTAGAAAATACAATGAATAACCCTTTTAATTTGGCATTCATAGTCATACCACTGCTTTATTGGTGATTATTTATAATAATGGCCATGTCAGATTCCCTCCTTTCACTTGATTGATGTGTGCTTTTTTAGGAAATCCATCCATTATTATTGAATAAAACCTTGTGATAAATTACCTTGAGTCTTTGTCACAGTGAGTCACTTCCTCCGCCTCCGATTTCTCCTCTAGCTGCTCACATAGAATAAAAATGTCAGTACTTTTAACGGTTATTTATGGCACAGAGATGTGCTGTGACCCCTGGATGAGGACAGTTAAACAACTCACTTATTATCCTTAATTCCACATTAACCAGATATAATAAATCCCAGCTGAGTCGCATCTACCCGAAAGGAACCAGAGTGGACTCGTCAAATTTCATGCCTCAACTCTTCTGGAACGCTGGATGCCAGCTGGTCGCTCTCAACTATCAAACTATTGGTAAAGGAAAAATAATTGTCACGTTGTCTTCATCAGTATGGAATCAGAGCTTGCAAACGTGACGTAAGCACCACTGTAAAACGCAATGTATTGTGGGAAGTAGAGGCAGTGGAGGAAGCAGCGCAGCACGGTTGCTTTGAAACTCGTCTCGCGGACATAGCGTTAAACGCAGAAATGGCTCAGAGTTGCTGAATTATAAACTGCCATAGCCGTTCTCACGACCACCATAGGAAACAAATAAATAAAGGAATAAACGTTTATCGGTTTCCAGATTGGAAGCAAAACAGCACAAAACAAAAAAAGAGATGAAGACTCTCCAATCACTTTTTCATTGACAGTAACACTGACATACTTTGGGACATTAATACTTTTACATGCAGTCGCTTTTTAAGCTGTTATTTTACTGTTACTTCAGCTGAATTCCATCATAATGGAAACGCAGTTTTAGATTAAATAAGATTAGGGAAAGAAAAAAAACTGTGATTTAGGTCGTCACCATCGCAGACACACTCAGAAGATATTAAACTAATAAACATTTTTCCCTATTTTTACATTTCATTGTGAATGCTGTAATTGAAGTTGTTCAAAGAGGTCAATCCGATGTCTTCCCTTTAAACTGAGAGCTGCAGTGCGCACAAGTAAACAGGTGAACAGGTAAACAAGTGAACAGGTAAACAGCGATATGGTTGTGTCTTTTTCTGCTCCTGAGCCGACAGCTGTGTTCAGATGGTTAAATAACAGTTTGTCGTGCACCATGGATCAGTTATGGCTGTACGCACGTGTGTGTGTTTTATTTCACTACGTTGGTCTTATTGGGCAGCAAAGACTAATAGGGTGTTTTTTTTAGATTGCGAAATGTGCTCTTTCCATTTGACTGCTTTACAGTTTTATTTGAGATCATGTCACATGTGACCTGATGTAATACAGTTGACTGTTACTGATAAAACACACACATCATGTGGAGACGTTTTGTGTTAATAATGTTGTATTTGAGAGAGATACGTTCTTCTGAATGTTATTGGAGGTGGAACACTGTAAATTTGGCACACCCAGTATTTGCTGGTGTACATCTAATATCTTTGTTAATGTAACATTAATGGTGCGCACAACGGTTTTCTGACCTTTGTGTTACAAGTAGGAACCATAAACAAAGAGGAAGATGCAGCAGTAAAGTTTAACAATATTTATTAATGTCCATCAATATTGCGCTCCTGCGCAACTACCTCATCCAGGCTTCTCACTCAGAACACATTCACACTTGAGTTTAACCATACACCACACAGGGCGGAATTCCGCTGAACACGGCACACAGTGCACACTTTAAACACGTATGTCACCACTGCAAACAAACACCGCAATCAATTCCACTACAAGTCAGGTGTGGTTCGGTTCTGAGTTGGTACACGGATGCCCGGCATTAAGAGGAGGCGACCAAATAATAGACAGACAAAACAAACAAACAAACAAAAAAAATCAATTACAGTTAGTCCACTCTTACAACTGCAAACAACGGACAACTCGGACCCAGGAGTGGACTAACTGAAACAAACAAAACCCAAACTAATTAACTCAAAAAGGACAGCAGGAAACGGCGTAAAATTGAAACAAAACGAAATAGAAAATTACCACAACAATCTAAAAATATTTTAATTCATTCTTAAAACATTTAAAACACCATACCTGCAGCGTCGCATCCCCACGCCACGTTATACAGAAAATGTGCAGGAAGTCTAGTTTCATTATTGTGACTCATGTAATGAGTTATATAATTAAATATCACCAATATCTTCAAAGACTCTATAATGCCACACCATCTTGGAACTGTGTCATCACTGCTGACCCAAGTGGATTTAAACTCCTAATGTGACTCACTGAAAGGTGTCATAACCTAGTGTTTTACATACACAATCCTTTAATTATCTTCAAATTAATTTTTAATCATATTTGGGTGGGAGGAAAATTTAATGAGCTCATTTTGACCTCTTTTTATCCCCAACTATTGTTTGTCGAGAGAATATGCAAGAGAATTAGGTCTGTAAGCGAGTTCATGAGGCAAGCATCAAAGCCAAAACAAAGTTTTATCAGGACAGACCAAGTGAAAGAAATGATGTCCCAACAGAGAAAGATGTGATAAAAACGTAATGGTTTATGGTTGATAGAGAGAATCTGTGGAGTAAAAGGGCTGGACTCTGATGAATATAAGGAGCGGACGTCTGGGTTACTCAAACAGCAACAAGTGTGTTAGCTTTTGTAGCTACATTAGCAGCTTGTCACCGTTTGTCTACCATCGTTTCCTGGTCTCTTACACAAAAGATAATAAGTTACACAAGCAGCAACACTTACCGACTGCACTTCTTCCCTGAATAAATATAATCCACTGGTCCCTGGTCGAGTGCTGTCCCTCCTGTTACAGCTCTGAAAACTGCTGAATTTCTGCAGAAGCAGCTCAGCACAACGGATTTTTTTCCCCCTCGTCGTCATCATCCTCCTCTCTGACAATGCTAGTCATTAATTGCTACTCCGCGGCAGGTAATCAGCTGATTTCAGGTGGTGCTAAAGAGGCTAGCTTAGCAGCTAGCAGCCTCTGTGGATCACATCATTCCCTGGGAAAAAAAAATTGTGTGGGCTACCGTAGAGAACGCGTGCTTGTGGCCGATTCTGGTGAGAAGAGAGAGCCCGCACTCAAAGACGAAGTCACTTTCACTCTCCGGAGTTTCTGGCACGTTTTAACTGAGGTCCTATTCCAATACACGTTTTAACATGAAAAAGTGGAATTTCCTTTAAAGTTCCTTTATTTCCTTCACTGGATTGTTAAGATGTTTGTTTGTTTGTTTGTTTGTTTGTTTTTACTGCAGCTGCTTTTTGGACTCAGTTTATTTGTTTTTCTATCAGGAAACCCAGATTTTTTTGTGCATTTTCAATTAGCAGCAGGAGTTTTATTCTCCCACACATTGGAAGTGCTCCAGTTGCTATCTTCTCCAGTCAGCCTCAGGTGAAAATGAATAAGAATGTTACTAGACCACTAGTGCCTGAAATAACTGCTACTATAACAAGACTGCATGCAACAGCTCCAACCAAAAGTGTAGCTTGACGTGTTTATATTATAGCCTAACGTTATTTTTCCATTTCAGATTTGTCTATGCAGCTGAACCTCTTCATGTTTGAGTACAACGGTCGCAGCGGCTACAGACTGAAACCGGAGTTCATGAGGCGTCACGACAAACACTTTGACCCTTTCACAGAAAACACAGTGGATGGAATCGTAGCCAACACCCTGTCTGTGAAGGTATATCTGCAGCAATGAAACCATACATGAAGTTGATTAAAACTAATAATTTGGTATGGCAGCTTCATGTTTGTCGACTTGATTGTCTTTGTCTTGCAACTAGAATGGCGTAACTACAATGTGATTCAGGAGAAAATGCATATCATATATCTGCAATTGTGATGAGAATTCACTGCAACATTTGCCGTTTTCAATTATCTGACATGATAGTTCATCTTTTCAGGATGCTTTCATGTCAGAGTATTCCTCCATTATCATTAACTTTTGTCTGTGATTATACCTAATACCTAATACCATAAGGCTTTTTGATGCTGTGACAAATATTTGTTACTGTAACTAAACAGGAAAAATGCAAATTTTTAGTCTGGTTGCTGTAGTTTTAAGATATTGGTAGTCTTACACCCCAGCAAATGGTAGTTATTTTAGAGAAAAAAAAAACCTTAGTAAGTAAATTTTCACGTTGGCAGATGATTCAACACATTTTAAGTGATATATATTGAATTTTCTTACTTTTTTTGTTTCTGAAAGCTGTTTTTGCAGCTCAATCCCTGCATAACTAAGACAGGTCTTGTGAAGCTGATGCCGTGTGTTTATATGCCAATAAAAAAAAATTCTCTCTTTGTGTTTCTTGATGCTTCTGTGCATTTCAGATAATTTCAGGCCAGCTTCTGACTGATCGGCGGGTTGGTGTGTACGTGGAGGTGGAGATGTTTGGACTTCCTGCAGACACCAGGAGAAAAGCTCTAAAGACCAAAACCTCTCAGAACAACAACGCCATCAATCCAGTCTGGGACGAAGAGCCGATCATCTTCAAAAAGGTGAGAAAAACCAAAGAAGAAGAAAAACACCAGCTTGAATCAAACGTCGCTTTTAACTGTCTGACTTCTACGTCCTAACAGGTGATTCTTCCAACTCTGGCCTCACTGAGAATTGCTGCCTTTGAGGAAGGGGGGAAGTTTATTGGTCATAGAATTATTCCAGTGTCTGCCATCAGACCAGGTGTGTACTGAGTTACATCATATGGATGTATTGTCATTAGAAAGATCTTGATAAGTGTCCACATTGCCTCAGAGATCTGTGCTCATAACTTATGTCTGTCTTAGTGCAGAACGCTCAACATACTTCAACACTCCAGCACGTTATTAAGAAGATCAGCAGAGCTGGAAAAAAATCATTTTCTTTACTTGAAGCTGTAGATTACACCATCAGAGATGGAGATGTTACTATTTGTTTTACACTATTTTGCCTGTGGAGCCCATGAGTCCGATTAATTTGCCACATTATTCAAATACTGACAGTCTGCCCTGCACACCCACAGCTTGGCTCCCACTGTGTTCAAAAACCCACTCAGCTCTCAGACACATGATGCTGCTTTGGCTGCTTTAATTGAAATAAGTGTTAATTTGTCCTGATAATTTGATTTCAGAGGTAACAGACTCATCCTCATCTCTTTCTGTCTCACTTCCCGGCCAGATTTGACTGTTTTATGTCATGAATAAAGCAGACCGGAGTTACATGAAATACTTTTCTCTGAAGGTTATCGTTACATCGGTCTGAGGAACGAGAAGAACCAGTCTTTGATCCTGCCGGCCGTGTTCGTCTACATCGAAGTCAAAGACTACGTCCCAGACACATTTGCAGGTAAAAACTTGGCAGAGAAAATGTTCTTTGGAACTGTGCTATTAGTTAGATTTTTTTTTAAAGCACAGGAAAACTTTGCAGAAAAGAAGATGAAAAGGGGGATTAAAAAAAAAAAAAAAAGCTCATGAAGGAGCCGTTTAAAAGAGTACACAGTTGAATTGAGTTTTGGTTTCACACCACATCCCGTACTAACAAACAAATACAACACACCGGGTGTTTTGAACGCGTGCCATGGTGGATTCTGCAAAGAAATATAAAAAAACATGATTGGAGGAAGAGAGGCAAAGAAAGAGAGGAAGGGACAGAACAAGAGAAGGCAAGAGTCAAGATAAGACTGTCTTTTACTGGAGTGAGCTCACAGTAGGACGCAAGATAGACGCCAGTTTAGCTCTCAATAGAGGACATGTCACTAAGAAAATTGCAATAAGTTCTGTAGTGCGTCTTTAACACCTGAATAATGCCAAACAAATGTATTTTCCGAGGAAAAAAATCATTTTAAACTTGAACTCATATTTTTACATTTTCTTCAGAGGCTATCAATTGTTTCTAGCCAGTAAACAATTTAATTCACACTTAAAATCCACGAATATATCAAAATATTACACTTATAGCTCTGCTGCTTCCCTCCTATCTTGTGCAAGGAATTCTAGGACAGGTGAAGCCGCGAAGGATGCACCACCAGTAGCCGTTGTTACAGGCCAAACAAAGTGTGGGTTTGTAGGATGGATTTGCGGCTCCTACGGAGGCTTTGGAAATGGGACACAGTGACATATGCAGCCAATGAATCTGCACTTTGAAATGTGCAAACCCTCAAACTGAACACATCTGCAATCTCCACAGAATAAATATTCTGACAGTTAAGACAATAAAAACATAAAAAAATAAATGATGTGAGTGAATGCTGGGAGGAATGTTCAGAACTGCTCAAGACATGTTTAAGACATGTCTAAAACAGCTGGAATATTTCATTTAAACAGTTGTGTTGTCATTGGAGTTCATCCTGTGTTTTCAGGCTTACATGAATTACAAATGTTTCTGTAAATTACACACAGCTGTTCCACCTTCATTAAGTTGATTTTACTGGATTCTCTGCAGATGTGATTGAGGCTCTGTCCAACCCGATCCGATACGTCAACCTCCTGGAGCAGAGATCCAAGCAGCTGGCGGCTCTGACTCTGGAGGACGGTGAGGAGGACACTCAGACCGAGGTAAGACCTGTTCTTACTGAATATTATGGGATTTTTTTTTATGGTTAAACATATACAGCTGTGATTCATCATGACTCCGATTCTCAGGATGAGACTGAAAACACCACAGAGCGTAAAAATGATCTGAAACCAGCTCCTCTGGAAAATGGGCTCAGTCCCACCTCTGGCCCAGCAGGCCACACCCCTGTTGCCACGACGCCCAAGGCTACTGCAGCCAATCAGCAAGCAGCTACTACTGGTAACAAACACACATTATGCCTAAGATAATTGTTTTAAATTAAGATTTAATGCTTACGCATCCATTTATCAATGTATAAATATGCTTTTTTCTGGATTGTAGATGCAGCCAAACCGGCAGCAAAGACAGAAGACCTGGTTTTAAGTATTTTAATAGGTAAGTATGTACTTTTTCAGACTTTCTAATGTTTTTAATTACTGAACAGACACAACAGAACATCAGCTCTTGGAAGGACTTCCAAGGACTTCTATCATGCTTGTGGTCACAGATGTTCCAGCGTGCAGCTTGGAGAATCTGCAGCAGTCCAAAGTTTACCAGAAGGAGCAGCGACGCCAGTTTAAGGAGCTGAAGGAGCTGGTGAGGAGGCACCAGAAGAAAACATCAGAGCTCCTCCGAGAGCTCAACAACAAGTACAAGAAGACGGCGAGGCAGTGCAGCAAGAGCAGGTGATCACCATCAGTTTAGAAAATAGAAATGTTATACTGTCTGGGAAAATGTATACCATACTCATTGCCTGTTACTGATCAATATTTTCACATTTTTAAATCTAAAATAGGGGCTCATGTTCGGATGGTGAGAAAGACGACCGTCTCCAGCAGCTGAGGGATGAACAGCAACAACAACTTCTGGCTCTGAGACAGGAACAGTACTACAGCCAGAAATATCTACAGAGAGAGCACATAAAAACAGTAAAATCTAACCATACTAACGCATACTGATCAGCCTGATCTTACACTTACAGTCGAGAGAGACTCTAAAGCACAGGTGTCAAACCCTGGTCCTCAATGGCCCCTGTCCTTCAGGTTTTGGTTGTTTCTCTGCTCCAACACACCTGACTCAAATTAGTGAGTTATTGTGAAAAAGCTGACAAGAAGCTGTTGGATCCATTTGATTGAAATCGGGTGTGTTGGAGCAGGGAAACAACAAAACCCTGCAGGATAGCGGCCCTCCAGGACCAGAGTTTAACAAGTGATTTCTATTTAATATAATGTTTTTATTCTGTTATGTCCCAGCCAGCATTTCCATGTGGGGCCCATATGGGTTAAATTGTGGCTGCATATGAGGGCCCTAAGTGGGAAAACACAGGTGGGGCCACCATGGAATCCGTGAACAAACCCACTTGGGTCCCTCATATGGGGACCCATATGGGCCCCACATGCAATGCTGGCTGGGAAAAGACAAATTCTTATTAAGTCATTAATGATAAAGATACTTGACATGCACCGATCTGATACCCGGATCGAGTATCAGCTCCGATATTGACTTATTAGCTGGATCAGAAATCGGATGAATGAGGCCGATTCAACAACAATCCAGTCATTTCTTTGTTTTATTACTATCATAATAAATGTACACTTTATCATTATTTATCAACAACCAAAGTACATTAATATCTGTGTAAATTTATTACCTTTTTTTAAAACAAGGCTTGATGTCAAGCCTGATGCCTTACTCACATGGCAAGGTACACGGTTCATTCATTCAATAGAAGTATCGGACCGGTATCAGGTATCGGCTGATATGCTCAGCCCAGGTACTGGTATAGGAAAAAACTGGATCGGTGCATCTCTAAAAGATACAAATAATATTTAGATCATAATGATTATTATATTATATTATATTATATTATATTATATTATATTATATTATATTATATTATATTATATTATATTATATTATGTTATATTATATTATATTATATTATATTATATTATATTATATTATATTATATTATATTATATTATATTATATTATATTATATTATATTATATTATATTATATTATGTTAATATATTGATATTATCAGACGATATTTGCATTAAACCTGTTATTGGAAAATATTGATATTGGGGTTTTTTGGACTGATATTTTTACTAACGAAATTCGCAATGGAACAACGAGATCTCGTGAGATCTTGTCCCATTAGCAGCGGTCCAGCATGTAGAAAAGTCACTGTTAGTCTGGAAGAACTTCATATCCCAGCATTCCTTTCAGCGTCATGTGACTACGATGCAGCTGCTGCTGCTACAGACTGACTTGCTTTGAAGCTGCTTATAATATGTCTGGTTTTACGTTGTTGGTTAAGTTACCAAGTTGTCAGAAACAGCCAGATGTCCAAAATGAACTCATCTGGCTGAGTTAAGGATATTTTGGGGATCTTTGCTTTCAGAGCAGAATATAGTTGTATCTTTCAAAATATGAGAGGTACAACCTCACAGTTGTCTGCATAGATTGGTATCGGTTGAGAGTGAATATTGGAATTTAAGAGTTGGACAATATTGGATATTGGTAAAAAAGCCAAAATTGAACATCCCTCATTATATTATATTATATTATATTATATTATATTATATTATATTATATTATATTATATTATATTATATTATATTATATTATATTATATTATATTATATTATATTACATTATATTATATTATATTATATTGAGTTTGATGTCCCACAGTCCTTGTGTAATGTTGGTTTAGTGTGTTTTGAAACAGATTATAGAGTGTGATCTGTCATTTTTTTCACTCCAGCTGACAGAAAGACTGAGCAGTCTGGCAGAAGAGAGTCACAACACCCAGATGAAGAAACTCAAAGACATCTGTGACAAGTAAGATGGTTCAGATTTCAATCAAAGGTGACCAAAGAGGGGAATAAAACATTTTAGTTTCCTTTTTAGGTTTATTATTTACTTAAATTCTTTTTGAAAATTATTCTGGCCAGTCCCTTTAAAAGAATCCCTTTTAAAAATGCATCTGACTGGTTCTCCGTGTGGTATGTTCTTCCTGATTTTGGGCCCAGGCTTTAACCTGACACGGTGCCAAAAATATAACGACGGCTTGAAGTATTTCTAAAGCACTCCCCCACCATCTGCTCTAATCTCTCTTCCTGCTGCTACAGGGAGAAAAAGGAGTTAAAGAAGCAGATGGATCGAAGAAGAACAGAGAAGATCAACCAAGCGAAGACCAAAGAGAAACATCTGGCTGAGGAGTACGATCAATAAAGACACACACATCAATATTTACTGTAACTACTGGACATCACTGCAGACACCTGCTGTATCTTTCTCATCTACCATCCATCCATCATGTTAATCACGTCAGAAGGGAAAAATTTAAGCCAAATCCAATCAAGCTCAATCCATCTGTCTGTGTGTCCCAGGGAGAAGATTGAGATCAATAAGTCTTATGTCAATGAAGTGGTCCAGAACATAAAACGGGTGAGGAGCAGATGAGGAATCTGGATTATAGGAGCTTTTGATGGGTTTTTCTACACATTGAAATTTTTACGGCTGCAGTATTATCTCTCCGTGTAGTTGGATCGTTGTCTTCCTGCGACAGTAAAACGCCTCATAAAGCTCTGTTTTCCTTCAGCTCGAGGAGACTCAGACGAAGCGCCACGATCAGCTGGTGGAGCAGCACAATGAGCTCCTGCAGGAGATACAAGACCAGAAACCAAAGGTAAACACAACTAGAGATGCATGTTTTTGGTTGGTTTTTTCCATTGCGGCATTCCTCTTTTGGTTTTGATCTCGTCTCAGTGAAATGTGGCATCTAACATTTTGCACGATTTGAGCTTTAATGCACTACCCAGCAAGAAACCTGTGCTACAAGCTGGTGCTGCAGCCTGTGGCTCCACACCCACACACTTTCATTTTGGAGTCAGCGCTGGCATCAGCGTGGGGTGCTCAGATGACGCAACTTGCCCTCTGGCAGCCATTTTAAAGCTGTTCAGCTAGAGGTTTGCATAGATGGCCCCACCTTTTTAAACTGGAGAGAGCATCTGCTGTTATTCAGCCTGGAAGCTGTCTTTAATCAGTGGGTCTTGTGTTTCTCCAGCTGCAGGCGGCTGTGGAGGCCGAGTTTCAGGAAAAATTTGAACGCTTGCCTGGAGAGATTCGAGACTTCCTGCAGGACAGGAAGCTGGAGGGCAGAGGTCAAAGCAAGTCCCGACCGTCGACCCCGCATGAAATTCTGTCAGAGGAGGACTGAGGAGAAAAATGCACGGATGGATGAGTGTGATGTGATGAAGAATCATTGAATCTATGGATGATCAGATTTGAAGACAGTGGTGATGACAGAGGATAAATCATCCAGATTACAAAGACTGTTACTTCTAATTCAAGAGGAAGATGCTTTAACAGGTTATTTTTTAATCCCATTTTAGCATGCACTTTGTTCTATAGCCGCATTTTATCAGAAATCATTTATTCATGTTATTTTGACAAATAACTTAAATCCAACAGTTCGTACTGCATGACTTCTATCTATCTATCTATCTATCTATCTATCTATCTATCTATCTATCTATCTATCTATCTATCTATCTATCTATCTATCTATCTATCTAATCTAATCTATTAGAGGTTTGCTGAACATACATCACCTTGAAGAGGCTCATACATGCTAAATAGTCAGTATTGATACTGTTGCCAGGCATTATGGTCACCGTGACAACAGCGCCACTGTAACACAATCTCTTCTTAATTTTTCTAAACTGGATTAATTGTTGTTATCATCGAGGTTATCGCTCCCGTTTTCACATCTGCTCCGTTGGCTTCTGAGCTGCTTTACTCCAGCAGCTGGATGTTAAAGGCATCGTCGCTAAAGGAAACCTGAACGAGGCAAAAGCTCTTTGTTTACTTCCCTCCTTCAACCATCTGCCCTATGTTGCTTGTCAGAAATAGGAGGGAAACAGAACTGGAAGTCATATCACACATGATGAAATATGTGCACTTATACAGGAAACTGGGAAAAAATACTTACATTTTTCTCTGTGTGCTTGTTAGGACCCTTGGTGACTGTATAAACCCTGATTTTAACTATTATAACTACATTTCTGCAGCATCTTCATCGCTTACTGTCACCTAAACCTGTTCTGCAATTGTTTTAACCCATTTTAACCTCTTTTTGATGTATGATAACTTTTCTAGAAGTGCCTTTAAAATGATCCACCCCTTCTTGGTGTTCTTGAATCTTGTTCCGTGACAACCTGTGAATTACGTTTGGGGGCTTTTTTGTGTAAAGGACCTATGCATAATAGTTTGAACCGATGTGGTGAAATTAAGAGAAATTTAAACAACCATTTTGATTTAGAAGCCACATAATTAATTAATGTAAATCTGAACACCATTCTGCACTTTAGTTTTCGACTGTGAAAGAGTAGGTTCAGAAAAAGTCAGGGACAATTTTCTGAAGAAATCACTTAAAACATTATCAAGGTTATTGTATATTTATTATTCCTTGGAGCACCAGTTCACCCACAACTAAAAATAAAAAGCTACAAAAGAGCTTCCCACTAAAATGCTTAGACTATGTGAGGAGAGCATCAATCAGAGACAGCAAAGAGGAAACCTTGGTGAAGCTGCTGAGGAATGTTTGTCCATATGGGCCATTAAAGCCATACACGCTCCATAATACCAGGCTTTATGACGAAAGGTCAGGAAAAAAATCTCCTAAAAAGGATGTGGGAGACTCCCCAAATAGGTGGAAGAGGTTTTGTTGGCGTATTCAGACTAAAACTGGACTTTTTAGCCATAAAGAAAAAAGCTGCATTTTGCACAAAGCCATTACTTATGGTGAAGCACGGTGGTGGCAGCATCATGCTGTAGGGGTGTTTTTCCTCAGCAGGGCATGGGACATTGTCAGAATTTAAAGGATGATTGTCTATGCCAGTTTGCATGGTGGATTGGAGGATGTGGGTTGAAGGGAGGACTTTTTTCATATGTTCAAGCTTTTTTTTTTTTTTTTTTTTTTTTTGCCTTACTTCTTGTTTGAAAATATTTGGCATCTTATCAGTGGTAGTCAAGTTTTATTGACCAAATCATACAAATTCCCCCAGATCCATTTCACTTCCAGGTTTTGACACAAAGAGAGGAAATAAAAAGAGAAAAAAAGCCAGAGGGGGTGAATACATTTTGCATGGCACTTCATAAACATCAGAGAACTGTGAATAATGACTGAAAAACAAAAAACAATCTTCTTCTTCACGTGTCTTGTCAGTTTCAATTTGATGTGTATTGTATGGTCAATTTTTAAATATCTTTTTTATTATTAAGTCATCAGTTCAGCTCATTGAACCAAGTATTAAAATAGGCAAGCAGCAAGAAAACAAGCTCCTAAAACTTGAACAGGAAACACAAACTCAATCCCTTACAGGAAAAATCAGGAAGTTAAGACCTTTTTAAAACTTGCATCTTTCATTTCTTTCATTTAAAACCAATGACTTCATCTAACAGTTGCTCACAGTGCATCGAGTGAGAAGTCTGTGGATATTGCACATTATTATATACACGTATTTCTCTAATGGAACTGGTTTCCACATCAACTATGGGTGTCCACATCTGGAGATGCTGCAGAAAGCAGCAAAGTCTAGCAAAGGGAAACCTTGAGAAACACCCAAAAGATCCTCATAAGCATGTAAAAAGATGTTTATCAGTTATACTCTAAGTTTTACAGCATCAGGCTAACTTCTTGTTATTGGACGATATTTTCATGTTATATCAGTGTGACTATGGGATATAATGCATTTCAGGAGTATTATTATACAACCGTGTGAGCGTGTGTGTGTGTGAGAGAGTGCGACTAATATAACAGAGAAGAAAAGACTACAAGTTTGTTGCAAATATCAACTTCTGAAGTGATTTTAAACGAGAGATTCTGCAGAAATTTGTTTTTTATTCATCTATTTACCTGTTTCTTTATGAGATATTGGGAGATTCGAATGGGAAGTCTGAATAAGTTGTTGAAAACGACTGTTAACTCTAGATATTTATGAGCATCTGCAACATTTAAGAGGAGGGAGGATGAATCCCTTGAAGAGAAATGAGAAAATTCTGTCAGCCTGACTTTTTTTGGTTTTTTATGCTTGAGATTTCTGACTCTAAGCAGCAACCATCCATCAGTCAGACTCATGCTCGGCGTGGAGGCCTGCTGCCACTGCATGATCTCTTTATATTGGTGTGAAATTTGTACAGTTGACATTTTGATGATGTTTCCATTTATTTGTCATTTCATGATGATCAAGAAACAGCCACATGGTTTCTGAGCAGAGTCGTAACAAAGTGAAATGAATGGCGCTCGTCCCTGTTTGTACAGTGATCCTCCAGAACGACATCTGCTGGAACATTTTTCCATCTTCTGTTTTGCTTTTTGGATTTAAACTCTGAACTGCGTTCAACAACCTTTTTGCAGGGAATCTTTTCTTTAGATTTAAGCAGTTATTGATTGAGTTGAACATTTTGGCCCACAGTCAGCAGGTGGTCTACAGTACTGCAGTTTTTATTGATAATTATCCTAATTCTTCATCTAACAGAGAATCTTTAATAAATCATCTGTTAAAGCATGTTTAAGTGTGCAAAGTGGCAGAGATTCTCCGGTAAAATGCCTTGTTGAACGCAGTGATTAAACTGAGCATGCTTTATTGTGCTGGATTTCTCCACCAGTCGAATTTGTTCCTGTTTTATTGAATGCGATTTTAAGACCAGTTGAAAAGCTATTAAAAAAATTTGATCTACAGTGGTCTGTCTTTAGTTTATTTGGGACTCACTATTCTCAGATGAGACATGTTGGAGAAAGAGTTTGCAGAAACGTTGCTGTTGTGGTATTACAGTATGTATGGGCAGGATAAAGTGAGCTTTTTCAGTAAGAAACCGCACTTTTCACAGAAAGTCACAAATTGTTTTACAGTAAAATCCATAAAAACAGAACAATAAATTATAAATTAAATTTAAAAAGTCTCCATAAAAGGATGTACATCAACTAGGTTTAACCACATGCAGTTTAAACAAACGTGTCTTGAGCTTTCTTCTCAGGAAGGAAATGCTCTTCCTCATCGAGGAAGAAGAGGACTTTTAAGCCGTCTTGGTGGATTTACTGGATTACCATTAAAATCCATTAAAATTACTCATTATGAATATATGTATATTTGTTTATTTTTTATTTGTATGAAGACATTTAAACAGTCATTCTAAAAATTAATTATACCTTAATAAAAGAAGGAGAAAAATCAGCTGTCAGTGAAATAAGATGAAATTGACAAAAATAATAATAAATAAAAATTCTATGAAAATCATGACATTGATTTTGAATTGATGTTTGAAAGAAATATTAAAAACAAACCCACGAAAAATAGTAAGCAAGCATGATGGGGCTCCGAAGCTAAATTTTGTAGAGCAACACTTTGAGGCAATCACTGCAATCAGGTGTTTTTTCTAATGTTCAGAAAGACTTTGCACCTGTTGACAGATGCTTTAATCCACTGTTCATGGGAAAAGTGCTCTAATGTGTCTGGGGCCATTTTGTTTATTTGTTTTTCTAAATATTATTCCCACCACAATTCAAAAGAAATGTTTTATTTCACTAGATTATAATTTTGTCATTTTTTTAGTTATGACTTTCTTTAGTTTCCTGGTCTTTGAATTACTATAGTGAATTTCACCTTTTCTTTAATTGGAGGTTACCACCGTCTACTACATCAGGTCCACCTTCTGGTACAGAACTCATTTTTCCTCAGTTTTTCTTTCCTTTGTTCCTGCCCTAACAAATTTATGCCCAAATTTTTGGGGGAGTTGAAAGGCGTATAATTTTTTCAGTTGAGTCCCTCTGAATCATTTGTATTTGTTTTTTCCATTTGATACTTTGTTTTAAAGAAAATAGCAGTTTTATGACTGGCAACAGTTGTTGCCAGCGGCCACACAGCCTGTCACTAGGTCAAATGAAACCTAATATTAATTATATAGAAATAATAATAATAATATATTGATTTAAAAAAATTATAACAAGACGACGGCGATAAAAGATTTTTAAAAATGGTAGAGCAGGTGTGGGAGGTATAAAAACAAAAAAAAAAAAAGTGTCCATGGATACCAACAGATATCATCCCATGGATGAATTTGGCCGCCCCTGATGTACGGTAACATGTCAGCACAGCACATCCATGACTGCAACAACCCAGCCACTTTGAAATCACAGCTAAAAACCGACCTGTTTTTAATCTGCCTTTAGTTCACCCACTCAAACTTCTTAACTTTTAAATGAACTCGTCTATGTGTCTTTTTTAAATTTGTATGTTTCCTATCTGTTGTGTTTCATCTTGTCCTTATTGTGTTTGCATTGAGACCTTTTAATAGTGCTATATAAATTAAATGTATTATTATCATTATTAATATTATTATCATTATATCAAATCCTACAGACGAAGGCTGCACACACTCAGTCTTCAAGAGCTACAATCCTGCAACATTTAGATGCATCACTTCTCCAACACACCTGAATCAAATGAGTGTCTCGATAACAGGCCTCTACAGAGCTGAATGATGTGCACGTGAAGTAATTCAGTCGTTATATTCAGGTGTGTTGGAGAAGGTACGCTCTAATAATTGCAGGATAGTTCTTGAGGACTGGATGTGCACCTACATCCCTGCTGAGACAGACACAGGCTTGGAATACCTGTGAATTTATTCAGCTCGGAAGACTGTTCTAAGAGGACTAAATGAGCCATCTTCTACAATCTGAAATGAGTAAATTAGGAGCAATCCTGCAGACAGTGTTTTCCTTCAGTGAGCAACAAGCTACTTTATCCCAAGTACATTTTTTTTTTTTCTTTTGGTGGTGTGTGTGTGGCAGTGTTTTTGCAACATTGTGGGGACCATGTTCCGGATTTTTACCATCACTGTGGGGACGTCTTGCCCTTGTGGGGACATTTTCCCGGTCCCCGCAGGTCCAAACCCCATTTTGAGGGTCAAGATTAGGTTTTAGAGATTAAGTTACAAATAAGTTTAGGTTAGGTTTAGGACAAGGGTTAGGTTTAGGCAATCAGTTATGGGCGTTAGGTTTAGGGTAAGGGGCTGGGGAATGCATTATGTCAATGGATATACCCCAGGGGGATATAAAAACAAACGTGTGTTTACTTTAGAAACTTGAATGATTAAATAACAGTAAAAATGTTTGGGGTGGAAATCATAAGAAATTGATCAAATTAGTTCTTTCCAGGAGGATTTGCATTCACCATGTCTTCTGCCAGGAGGAGCAGAAAGCAGATGATGTCACGTGACAGGAAGTACTTGGAAGTTATTTTCATAAACCAAATCCTAAGTTGTCTACTTGCATATTAAGTGGAAAAAGTTTTTTTTTTTTTTTTTTATTGTGAGTAGAAAATGACAGTGATACATTTTGGCAACAGTTGTTGCCAGTGGGGCAAAATGGGTAAATTCTTGGTGTCCAACAAAGCACTGGAAACATTCCTCAGACATTTTGCTGTTGGAGGACAGTGAACTCGCTGTCATGTTCAAGAAAGCAGTTGGAGATGATATGAGCTTTGTGACGCATTATCCTGCTGGAAGTAGCATCATTATGAGTTAAAGCCAGTATCTACTGAAAGTGAATAATCAGTTTCTGTCTGAAACAATAAAAGCTGTTTAAGGAGTTTGCCATTGCTTCTTTAAGTGTTTAACATATGTACATGTGTTTCTTCAATCGTTGCTGTTGGGTTTTTTTGTTGTTGTTTTTGTTGTTTGTTTGTTTTTTCAGCTTTCTTTAAAAACCCACTAGGTCATAAACTGGTCAGTAACCAGACAAATACATCTTGAATTTTAATAAGATCCCAGTTTCAAAACAAGCAAGTAAAAAAATAACTCATTGTAACTCGTGTTAAAAAATTTCATTGTAAAGAAAAAAAATCCTCAAAATTGCGCAGATACTGATGAACCTATTGTGGCAAGGTACGCAACGGAGGGCCCGGGCGGGCTTTGAATTCCAGACTCCCGGGTGTAAGTCATGCGCGCTGACCATTCAGCCAAAGGGACATCCCTGTGGCCGTGTAGCCAGCGCACATCATCACTCGGAAGCATAGTGACAGGACCCCACACTGTCACACTATTATATTATTCATTTACAAAAACTAAAAGACAGGCCAAGTTACGGTCAAGATCAAGCAGTGAGACATTGTTAAAGCTGAATGTATTGATCAATTTGACACGTGGATATCATGATGTTTCTGACAAGCAGATAAATGATAAAATTCTGACAACTGTGAGTCTGCTGCCCTCTGGTGGCCACAAATAAATAATGCAGCTCAAAGTCTTGTAAGGCAGGCCAGTAGTAAAAAAGGAATGAATGAATGAGTGAATGAATGAATGAATGAATGAATGAATAATAATAATAATAATAATAATAATAATAATAATAATAATAATAATAATAATAATAATAATAGTAATAATAGTAATAATAATAATAATAATAAGAAGAAGAAGAAGAAGAAGAAGAAGAAGAAGAAGAAAAATAAATGACTAAAACTGAAACTATGACCTTGAACAAAAAGCAAAAATGACCTTTTTTATGATTCTGTGTTTTGAGACTCTTTATGTTTTGTATTTTGATTATCTAGAAGGCAAAAGTGGAGATGTCAGAGTCTTGTATAATGAAAAGGGCCTCACAAGGAGCAGGTCCAGGGGCCCACCAAGTCAGGGGGGCTCTCTTCAAAACAACCAAAACATGCTGAACAGTAACCACAAAGAGAAGGTGAGTCTCATCTTTTGCCCTCAGGGATTGATGTTTCTGTTAACAATGCTGGTTTAGGGCTGCAGTTTCACCTACCTGATGAGTTCCTTCAATTTGTACTTTAATTCCTTCTTTCTTTCTTTTTTTTTTTTTTGCCAGATCTTTATAATTTGCCCTGCATCATGCTTCAGTTTGTCTTTGTTTTGTATTTTAGCTTTCATTGATTTTAAGAGTTTCCTCATTCAGCTGTTCTTTGGGGTTTTTGCTGTTACGATTCAGTACGTATTAAACATATGTTACTATAAAGGCAGCAGCAAAGCGAGGATCTCTATAAGACCTGCTACCACTTACTGTGAAAAAAAATGCAAAAAAGAGATCTAAAATCGCATATCAGGCACAGAAGGGCCAAACTGAAGAACAACAAAAATGTGATGCAGTATAATTTAACTCACAATTGAGACACAACGACTGCAAGAAGGACTGAAAACATCCTCAATAAAAGCGTGGAAAGGAACAAACAGATGTAAAATATCAAAAACTGCCACAAAGGGAAGCTAAACATCTGCAGAGGGATTATATAAGAAATAAAATGAGACACAAAGACAAAGATTAAAAACAGCTCAACTTAAGCTAAAAAAAAAAAAAAAAAAACTGACCATACACATAACAACAACAAAAAGTGGTCACATTTTCCATGAAAATGCAGAATTGACCATATGAATATCAGGAGTGATGAAATAGAGGCACTAAAGCCCAGGACATAAGATGGACAGTACAATAGCCTAAATGTAGCCTAATGATTTAGCCAACTTCAGATATAAATGGCCACAAAGACTCACAGAATGACTAAAAATAGTATTAATAACAAAAAAATGAGACAAAAACAACAATAAAATCAGAAACAAAATAACTAAAACTGGGCAAAATGAGGACAAACAGATGTAAATGATCACATTTGGGCTAAAACAAACCGTTTCATTTGTATCAGAGGCACGAGCTTAGATCTTTTCTTGTCACTGTAGGCTATAATGAAGGGCATTTTATATGTTTCTGTTTGTATTCCTGGGTTACAGTCATCTTCAAAATTATTCACCCTCTGATGAAAGAAGGGAAAAAAACAGCTGTTAGTGAAAGAAGTTGTAATTGACAAAGGTAATAATAAATAAAAATCCTATGAAAATCATGACTCTGATTTTGAATTCTGATTTGAAAGAAATGAAAAAACACACACACACACAACAATAAAACAAGTAAACAAGCATGATGGTGTTCTGAAGCTAAAATTTTGGTGAGCACCACTTTGAGGTAATCACTGCAATCAGGTGTTTTTTGTAATGTTCAAAAAGACTTCTACACCTGTTGACAGGTATTTTGGTCCACGCTTCATGGAAAAGATGCCCTAATGTATCTGGGACAGTTTTATTATTATTATTATTATTTCCAACCACAATTCAAAAGCAAATTATGTATAATTATACATAATACTTATAATACTTATAATTTTGTAAATTTTTATTTATTATTAATTTTTTTAATTTCTTGTTATTTGATTTACTATTATGAATTTTGCCTTTCCTGTAATTGGAGGGTATGACTCAGAAATAGCCCCTCCGCTCGCGTCTGTTCCCTTTTCAGTCCAGCAGGTGGTGCAATTAAGTCATAAATAACGTTTCAGTATCTCCGCCGAAGAAGAGCATCCCAGTCCTGTCAGCATCAGCACCAGCAGAGACGTCTTCCTCCGCTCCTCTTGTCCGTCCACTGCGGAACCGCGGCCCGTTTTCCTCCCGTCTCTCCGACCCAGCTCGCCATGGACAACTCCGGCAAAGAGAAGGAGGCCATGCAGCTGATGGCTGAAGCCGACAAAAAGGTCAAAGCGTCCGGATCCTTCCTCGGAGGAATGTTCGGGTAAAGGATGCTCTCATTATGTTTACCAGTGTCGCTCATTTTGGTGTGGAGAGAGAGAGAAAGGGGGGGGGGGGGGGGGGGGGGGGGGGGGGGATTCTGCATGCAGGGGCCCTCAAATGCTGTTTAGTCTTTTTTCTTTTCTTTTTCCTTTACCAATAAATCGTCATAGCCTCTGTGTCTGCAGCCTATTATTATCATGCAGCAGCAGCGCGTGCGCTGCTCAGTAATCAGCATTAAACTACCGACATCCTGCTTTCGTCTCTATTTTATCATCGTAATGTTGCAATAAATGGTCCCAGCATCCCTGCAGGAGGTGCTAACTGCAACTGCGTGACACGATGTCTGCGCCGCGCAAACAGCAGTCTCCGCAAATGCTGCGGCCTTTGTGTGTTGTGGCCTGAAACACCAGAGAAATGTAAATGTGGCACATCGTGTACCTCCTCCTCCTCTTCCTTCATCTGCCACTGCTTTGGGAAGACAGCGGGCTCGGATGGAGCGCGAGGCCGAGCTGAGGCTGCAGGGAGGCGGGAGAGAAGCGGAGGAGACGATCCGATGCGGGGGAGGTGTGACTGGATGGAGGGAGTGGGCCTTCATTAATGTCAAAGAGGATGTTTACACGGAAATGGGATCAGAGAGGATGGATTTATGAGGTCATAGATAAATAGCTCAAATTGTCTGGATGATCAGGATGATTGATTTGTGCTCTTTGGCTGAAAAATCTGAGGATTCTTGGTGGATCATTTTAGTTTTGAAGCATTGGCCATCAGATGTAGATGTTGCACATAATTCATAATGATTATTAGGCTATTTGACCTTTTTGTGTTCTTTTTTTAAAATTAAAAACTCTTTCCACCAGGTAGTCCTCTTTTTCTAAATATTTTTGGGAGTATTTTCTTTCAGTCCAAACACAGCATCTCAGCATCACATTAAAAAGCTACAATCTTCAAAGTGCTCATATCCATACTTCTACATATACAGCCATTTCCATCTCATTTTTAATACCTCCAATACAATACGACCTTCATTGATTTAATGAAGTCTTGCTGGATTTATTTCACATTTCTATGCACATAATTTTTCCAAAAAGCCCAAACCATCCTTCATGGATTTACTGTATGTGTTAATGAAAACATGAAGGTGCAGACATTTGAGGAGTGCAAACATAAAAGTTTATAAAAGGCTGTTTTTGTCTGAGCTCTTATTTTTCAGCAGTCTGCACCATCTAAAACAATCTTTTTGTTTTTTTGTCATTCCTGTAAGTTGTCTTCAGGAATAGTTCTCCAGACTTCTTGAAGGACCTTCCAAAGCTCTTCTTTGGATGTTTCTGCCTTTTTGTTTCCTTCTCTGTCCAGATGATCCCACAAAGCTTTGATAAAGTTGAGGTCCGGGTTCTGGAATGGTTTCATCCCTCCATCAGACCTGGTACTGCTGATTTTCAGTCCAGGTCTCGTGTTATGTGGCACACCTCAGCCGGTTTCCCTTCCTTAAGAATGGCTTGACAGGCACGTTCCCATGGAGACCATTTCTGATGAGGCCTCATCCATGCAGTAGATGGACAAACTGAAGGCCCTGATCATCTGCTGTAGGTTTTAACAGCTAATACTTCCCCTTTTTCCTTTTCTCCAAATGTGTTCGGGTCACTGGTGAGATACGCCGTGTTTTCAGCTCTTTGCTTATCATCGTGTTGATGTACAAATCTGTCATCTTTGTTGTTTTGTACTTATGTATCTAGAGAAATAAAACAAATGAATATGGTTTATTTGTGATCAGTTGCTAGAAAAAGTGTTTTAAAGGGGAAGTTCAGGATTTTAGACATAGGGCCTCATTTTGAGTGAGCCAGGATGCTACTTATCACTCTGAAGACAGTTTCAACATATTTCATCCTGTTATTCTAGTTCCAGGAGGTCGCTGTTGCTAATGCTAGTGTGAGTCAATAGGAATCTGCTAGCCTGTCATTAAAACGATCTTAACCTCTGCACCGAACATCTGAGGAAAATCATTCATTACTTCAGACTATCTGTGTAAATCCCGTGTTAATAGAATGATGTTACAAATCAAACTAACCTTGCATTTTGTTGCATTTTGATTGTTGCTGCTGAGAAACTTTACAAAGTTTTACTTCCTGTATTTGGCAGCGGAGTGATGTCATCTGCTGCTACGTGCGTGAAGGAATTTGATTACTCAAATATACAGTCAAAGCTACGGCCACGTCTGAAAGGCATGAGGGTATGTCGGATTTTGAAGACGATTTCAAACTTTTTTCATCAAACTAACTGTCACCATGTCTTCATGAACCTGAACACACTTGACAAAGATAGTAACACTACCATCCGGAAGCAAAGTATATCGTTCTGCAGCTGGCAACAAACTCGTTGCTCAATATGTAATACAAAATTAGTCATGCAAGGCTAGTTTTACTTGTTTAACACCCGAGTTTACTAGTTTAACACGACATTTACACAGATAGGCTTGCTGATTTGCCTCGGATGTTCTGTGGAGTGGATAAGATTGGTTTTACTGACAGGCTAACAGATTCCTATTGACTAATACTAGCATTAGCATCGGCGACCTCCTGGAACTAGAATAACGGGATGAAATATGTTGAAACTGTCTTCAGTGATAAGTAGCATCCTGGCTCACTTGTAAATGAGGCCCTATGTCAAAAATCCTGAACTTCCCCTTTAAGATCTTTTAAAAGTTTTTTTTATTTTACAAGTTTCCTCCAGTTAATGCTGAAAAAACTGGTTCATTCTTTCCTGCTTTTTTTTTTTTTTAGCTTGATTGATTTAAAGCTCTGTGTTAACAAGTGTTAACAAAAACACATGTTCCTCTTAAAATACTCAAGACAAACTTTTTAAAGACCTCCAGAACGTCTGCAGAAAGACCAGTTTAAACATTTTAAGAAAGTCAGGCTGCTTGAAGCAAAATATAAAAACATTTAACCTTTTCCACAGAAGTGCATCAATGAACAAGGTTTAGTCTAAGCGCAGACTGGAATAAGTAGGAACTGTGGTCCGCCATGATCAGAGGTTGTCCGTGAGGTTTTCAGTCTTTTCCTCAGCTTATCAGAGTCACAGACATTCATCACAAATTCAGCTCAAATCTCAAACGCTGCCGTCTCCGTCTGTAATTAGGCAATGTCCTAAAAGTTGTGAGCTGAACTGGGTCACGTATTTCCCTCACGAGCACCAGCATGTACCTTACATGAGTGTGAGTTGTTGCTTAGAGGGAAGCTGTAGATGTGTGTGTGTGAATAAAAGCTGCATGTCTTTTACTATCAGTGAGGTTGATCCAGACGTCGTTACTCTAATGTTACTTGACTCCTTTAACAAAGATCTATTTCTGCAGAAATATTAAAAGAGGCAACAAAATACTCTTAGATGGTTGTTGGATTTATTTATCGACCAGAGAAGGATCCTTTTAAAGGCCTCAGGTTGCGTTTAGCATCATTCCTTTATTTGTGCATGTTTTAATACTGTTATTTACAAAATGATGCGTTAATATAAAGGAGAGCACATTCTTTCATTGTAATTTTTCATGCTGCATGAACCTGATCCAGGATTTTAGTTTCAGCTGCAGGTTGTGGATATCCTCATCCTCATCTGCCCTCTTCACCAGCGTCCTTCAGCTGGGAAGCCTGCAGGCTGTTCTCGTGCGCTCGTTCGGACAGCAGCCGTTTAAATCAGCAGGAAAACGGAGAGAAAACGATTCATTTTGCTCGTCTCTGCTTTGTGTTATAGGGGAAACCATAAGGTGGAAGATGCCTGTGAAATGTACGCCAGAGCAGCCAACATGTTTAAGATGGCAAAGAACTGGAGTGGTGGGTGACGCTTACACACACATTCAGGATCCTCCCACACATTTATTTCAGTGGTTTTTGTTTATTTTTTGCATCTGTGCTCGAACTGTCTATTAAATACATCATTCTAACAGCAGTAGCTTTAAACATACAGGACACGAGTGCGATGCTCATGTCTGCAGAGACCAGTTTGTGCTCCAGATAGAGCAGATGTGCCAGTAATAGCTCATGCCGAGCAAAATTTAGCTGTTTTGATGTGTTTTGATGGCTCTGCTGCCTGATGTGTGAACAGGAGTTGAGAGTAAAAAGAGAAGATGAGATATGTTTGGTTCAGTGTAGATTAAAACAAAAACTTTGAGTGCATTTGGACTCTGCTTGTCACATTCAGACTCTGTGTGTGTGTGTGTGTGTGTATGTGTGTGTGAAGCTGCGGGGAACGCGTTCTGTCAGGCCGCTCGGCTCCACATGCAGCTTCAGAACAAACTGGACTCTGCCACCAGCTTCGTCGACGCCGGAAACGCCTACAAGAAGGCCGACCCACAGGGTGAGGGCTGCTTCCTCTCACACACACTCACACACACACATGCAGAATCAAACACGCTGCAGCTGCTGTCACAGCGGCGCCACATCTTCCAACAAGATGTCTCCGAGTAAAACGTCAAACTATGAATCTCTTTTTGAGGTTCTTCTGTGAGCTTTGGACCTACACTGTAAAATGTTTAGCTCAAAAATATGAGTTGAAGGGCTGCCTTTAAATTTTGAGTTGAATGGAACTTTTTTTTTTGTTTAAGATGTGCTTGATTAAGTATTTTAATCTTTAATAATAACATACCAGAAGCTTCTTAATTTGACGTAAATTAATAAATCGGGACAACAAAAATGCCAAAATTTACAGTGTAGAACAAAGTTTTACATAAAAGAAACATCTTGAGCAGAAGCATCTAAATGGCTTAATACGCAGATCATTAGGATAATTATCAGCACATAAATCAAACTGACAAAATGTGATGAGGTCTCCCGTTGCTCCCTCTGTTTTATATCTCTCCATCCATCACTTCACCCTAATTTGCTTTTTTTCCAGCACCATAGTCACAAACTGCAGCATAAATGAGCAGAGCAAATTTTTACAGATGGATTTCCAAACCTAAATTGGTGCATTTGCATGCCAAATGTGTGTTGCTGCATGGAATCCCTCTTACTCATGAACTAAAACTTCTTTTCATGTTGTCTTCCTAACAATAAAACCAGAATGCTGCAGGAGGTTATTCTGGATCAGCTGCTTTCTCCTGCACTCCCACAGTCTTTGCATTGACTCCACCAACAATGTTTATCTCAAGAATGTGTAGATTTATATGCTGTTTATCCATTGCTTTAATGTTTCTTTTCTTCTTTTCTATATGAATATTTCTCTTAATGTTACTTTTTAGGATTTGTGGATTTTAATGGCCTTTATTTGACAGTAGCAGGACAGAGAGATTAGTCATGACATGCACCAAAGAGCCCCAGACACAGCTTAACCAGCATTTCCTTACTCTTTTTTGTTGTTGTTATAGAGGTCCTTCTTCTTACAACTTGATTTTCAAAAACTACAGAGATCACTGATTTCTTGAGTCTTTTACTGCGTCAAAATGACAAAAAAAGTATTTATTTTGGATAATATAACAGCTGCTAAACACGTTTTAAATTGCATATATAGTATTGCAACAAGCTGGCAGCTGTGGGCAGAATTTGTTGCAGTGGAGCTAAAGAAGCCTTTGACTGCACTGGTGTTTAATCAGTATGTTGTATTGGGCGTGTGCAGTGTTTTAATTAAAATGAGCAGATTTTGCTTGATTTTGCAGAACTGTTACCCGACATACAGACTGACGTCTTTTAACAGTTTTCCAGTTTCTTTAAAGCTAGGGTTGGCAATGTTGGAAAAACGGTTCAAGCAAACAACATAAAAAAAAAACACCGCCCGAAACCACGCCTTCAGAGCGCAGGGACGTGTGCGCCGATGTTTTACCAGCAGGTTAACGATAACAGCCGAGTGGATAGCTCGTTAGCTTGATAGTAAACAGCTGACAAACCACGTTTTTAACAGCTTTAATCCACTCACCTCCAACTCCTTCTGCGGTATAAAAAGTCCACACTGCAAACGTCAAAGCCTCCGAGACTTAATCCTTATCTGTTGTTTTGTTTTGTTGGCACAGCAGCAGTTAGCAGTCGGTTAGCTATATTTGTTTACAGTGAGCGGCATACAGGGGGGTCACGTGGGGGACAGAGAGGGGACAGAGATGAGACATAAAAGCATCGATTTATTCTTTCTATCCGTTGCGACCTACCGATTCCTGCCTTTCTGTGCGGATGGCAGGGGTTGGTCAAAGTTTTTACAGAACTACAGCTCTCACAGCTACAGGTCTGACTTTTTTCCCTCCGTTTTATGAATATGTGACGGTGTGGGGGCCGATCACTACGCCTCCGATACCCTGGCTACGTGGCCACAGGGATGTCCCTTTGGCTGAATGGTCAGCATGCATGACTTTCACCTGGGAATCTGGGGATCAAATCCTGTCCGGACCCTCCATTGCATACCTTGCTTACAAATACATGATGAATTGATACTGTCAGGATGGACGGACCATTTCACCCAGAATAACAAAGTGTTTCTGAGCAGGATTACCAACTCTGGGTTTAACATTCTAAAGCTGTTTTTAGTCTTGGGCTTGTGTTTGGTGGACTTTTGTCTATTTTTAATAAGAAAAGACCGATACCAGCCAGCCGATATTTTAGACCAATATTTGCGTTTTTTGCTGGTATCGGCATTGGCCGATCAGGTGTGTTGGCAGATACAGTGGCCCCACTCAGCATAATTTACAGACTTTTTTTATATTTACATTTATCCCAAGTTTAATGTTTCTATTTAATATTTATTTAAAAGTGCACAGTTTCTTTTTTATTTATTTGAAGTGCTTTGTTCTTAAAAAGACTTGTAAAAATATTTTTAAGTATATCCTTCAATATATTCATTTGGGAGCCAAAATGGAGTAACGGCCCCAAATATCAGCAGGCTGTATCGGCCATCAGCTGAGGCTGATGAGAAAATATTGGTATCGGCCCTAAAAATCTGTATCGGATAAACCCTCAACAAGGTGAGGCCTTATGGAACTGAACTGAATCTCGGCTGTAAGGAAATCTTAACACAAGCCCAAACCATGATGGATCCATCTCCATGCAGAATATCCTAACTCCATCATCACTTAAAAATACTTGAAGATCTGTTGTTGTCTGAGAGGTTTTTGGTGTCTTTCCAGCAATTTTACAAGCATTCAAAAAGATTTCTTTAACTGACAGACCTCAAGTTGACCTCCTTCATTCTGCTTAGCGGCTTAACCACAATGAAGACCAGGAGTCGGCTAGCTTCCTGTAATAACCCTGTTGCCTTGTGGGTATCAGTTATTTGGATTTTCAGAGCTGCTCCTGTGGTTGGGGCAAGACTTTAAAAGCCAGAGTCCAGTAAAACTTGCTGCGCTCGGCTCTTGTGATGCTCAGACTTGGCTCTTGGTCTTTTTCAGATGAGTTCATTTTCTATTTTCTTAACTATTAAACCAAACTTTTGACCTAACGTTTTCATGCTCCTGTCAACTTCAAAGCTGAAAGAGATGCCAGAAAAACTTAAGTACCTGCATGTTTGTATTGTGGATTCTGATTCCTTATATACTTAAAATCTTAACTTAATGGCTAAAACAACTGTTGTCAAGTTGATCCATGATTTGAAGCATTGACTTGGTGTTTGCACATCTGTTGTTTTCTGCATAACGATGACAGGAAGCATTACAGAAATCTCTGCATGGCTGCATTTCACTGACACATTCAGGACCCAGAGGTGGTTTAGATGCGAGATTAAAGCAGGGCCCTGTGTTGCTCGAGGAAAATTAATATCTGGGTTGTGTTGCAATTGTCCTGCTTCTCCCCGATGGGCTTAATGAAATGCTGTAGGTTAGCAGGTTAGCAGCCACAAAGGGAGAAAACCGAGATAGAAGAATGTTAATTTGACTCAGTAAGCTCAGAGGGCTTCAACAGGCTCCTTGTATTAAAACATGGCTCCTTACCTCCTCCTCCTCCGTCTCCTTCCAGAGGCCATCAACTGTCTAAACCAGGCCATTGACATCTACACTGACATGGTAAGCCCTCCCCCAGCTGTTAAACCCCTCCCTGTGGGACTCTTATCCTTGAATAATACCATGAATGTGTCTGGACGTGTGTTGATTACAGGGTCGGTTTACCATCGCAGCCAAGCATCACATCACTATAGCAGAGATTTATGAGTCTGAACTGGTGGACATTGAGAAGGTAAAGTGGAGCTTCTTTCTCTTTATTCTACTTTTTTTCCTTTATAAAAAAATGTGTATATACTTCTATCTTTTGCTTGTTTTCAGGCCATTGCTCACTATGAGCAGGCAGCAGATTACTACAAAGGAGAAGAATCTAACAGGTAAATGTGATGGATTTCCCTTAAAAGCCTGATGATTTTCTTTTTTAAAACAAAAGTAATTCAACATTTTCTGATTGTGTACATTTTAAGAGCTGCTTTGGATTCTAGAAAATTGTATCCTTTAGGTTCAAAAACTAAAAATGACTCAAATAACCAAGAAAATAATTGTCAAACTGAGCTAAAATGAATGTGTTTTACACTCATGCTCAAAAATAAATAAGGCAGTTTAAGTTTTACTCCAGCTTTTGACCCTGATGACGTATTTTACATGAAAAGGTGGCACTTTGTAGCAGCATAATGAGCTTGTCAGTGAATTGTGCTGACTCACACTTCTGGAGACTTATCTGAACAATGCCTGCTGGGCTCAACAACAGAGACGTCCAGAATTTGAATGAAGATCTCAGTGTGGAAGGTCAGAGGAAGGAAAAAAGGCGCTGTTCACAATCTGGCAGGGAACAAATATGTTACGCAAATGTGTTTCTTTGTTTGTGTTTCAGCTCGGCCAACAAATGTCTCCTGAAGGTCGGACATTACAGCGCGCAGCTGGAGCAGTACCAGAAAGCCATCGAAATCTACGAACAGGTACCAGCCGAATGCACGCAGCCAATGCAAGATGCACTGAGATGTTAGCTTACGTCTGCTGCTGCAGCCGGGGTGTCACAGAAATGTCCGTGTTACTTTATGCTCTTTATGCAGAGCAAAAGCTGGAAGATTTTCTAAAGTACCATATTTTCCGGACTATAAGTCGCACTTTTTTTCATAGCTTGGCAGCTTGTGCGACTTATATATCAAAATAACTACAATTTAACATATTTTTAAATATCAATTCATATTGACTGACATGAGCCAAGGAGTAAGTATTACCATCTAATTTCAAAAGAGGGCGCTCTAAGGCAAAAATCTAAAAACAGCCTCATCTCAGTGAGAGGAGTTCATTTTGGACATCTGGCTGTTCTGCCTGTGCGGTGGAACAAATCCTCAAAAAAATATGTTTATCCTTCTTAGTTATGATGTTTATGATCATTTACAGGCGTCAACTCTGGAATTGGACTGATTCGGTCATTTTTAACAGTAACAAGTAGGATATGAAAAATCTGAAAATCACCCTATTTTAAATAAATAAATGCGACTTATAGTCCAGAAAATACGGTACACAACGAGAACATGAAAGTTTTTTGTTTTTTTTAAATTTTTAAATAAATAGATCAAATCTAAAAATATGACTTTGGGATTGACAAGGGGATCATTCCAGATGTTTTTTTTAAACACGTTAAACATACAGTAAGGGGGTAGAAGCAGTGAAAGCACAGCTGATGTACACATAATAGCTATGTTTTCTTTCTTTGCCAATCACTTATTTTAACGACAAAAACCTTTCTTTATCGTCAAAATGGGTTTTCTTTTTAGTTTGGTGTGAAATAATATTTTCTTGTATGCTTTGTGGTTTTGCTCCCATACACTCAGCTGCAGTACTCCTCTTTTGGGGCTGAAATGTATTGTCTGTGTACAAGCATGAAAAAGTATAATTTATACCACACTGTAAAAACACTTTTGCAGGTGTTATATTTCCATGAAGAAAATGCATGACATTTCAAAATTGCATGCAAAAATATTGTGGGTATTGCAATATACTCTATCGGTGTGCTGCAATCTGAGTTTTTCTGCTCTGTTTTGTGAAAGTCGGTCCAGCTGGGCATGCATGTTTGTGCACACTTGCATATTTTATTATTTTACTGATTCACTGATTGATTCTATCTTGTTCTCAGTCAGATCGCTGACTTTCATTTGTTGGCCCTCTTTATGAAAAATACAATGCAGACAAGAGAGTCATTATTAGCACCCGCGTTTCCATTACAGCTAGAATTCTGCAAAACCTTAACATTGCAATTAAGAGCTAGTAATGTAAACACCTAAATCTAAACCTCTCAAATGTCGCAAATAAGTTTTATGCTCTCATGAGGTGGTTTTTTCAGATGTTTTGATAAAGTTTTCACAGAAGTGTAATGGAAACACTGTTTTCGTATTTACACGCCATCAGGCGTGACGTACAGGGACAAAAAAATCATTTTACCCTCTTAATTATGATGTTTATGATGATTTAAAAGCATTCATTTTGGAATCCGAGTGATGAGGGAAGATTTACCAGTCACATATATGTACATATTAAAAAATGTATAAATCGCTGTGAATTCAGCAAACTGAGATCATTTTTGGACAACATGCAGACATGGTTTAAGTTCTTGATGTAATTTGTACTTGTATACAGACTTATCATCTGCCTCGTTCATCTTCTGATAAGAAGCAGCAGTCGCTCTAAACACTATTCAGTGGAAACACCTGCATATCACAATTGTACTTTTTCAAAATTTAAGAAATATTACTTTTATTTTTTGAAAATTTTTTTTTTTTTTTTTTTTTTTTTTTTTTTTTTTCTCTTCTTCTTTTTTTTACTTGTCCTGTCCAGCATCGAAGCAAGCAGAATGGAAATCTGATTGCTTTATTCTGTTGAACAGTTTTGCTTTATCAAGCGGAGCTTTATGAATATAAGGCTCCACTTGATATCATGTTTATTCATTTTATTTCTTTATTTAAACATTTGTCTATTACACCATTCCATTTCATACTGCTGGGCCTGACAAGGGAGAAATGAAAGTTAACAGAGGTAATGATAGAAAGTGAAACAGAGAGAGAGGAGTAAGGAAGAGGAAGAGAGAGAGGAGAGAAAACATGAATCCACTTACACAGTTCACTGGTACATCTGTACAGTGATCCCTAAACAACCAAGGTCTCTGTTGGAAAACAAAACAAGCAATCCCCTACAGGAGGACCTGCAGGTGGCTTAAATATCCTCAGATCATACAAACACACACAAACACACGCAGAACTACGCAGAGAAGAGGTACAACCTAGTCAGCGCAATGGGAAGTAGAGAAGAGGTACAACCTAGTCATCGCAATGGGAAGTAGTGTCACAGTGTCAACATGCATAATAAAGGGTGCTCCGTGGTGATACAGTCATGCAGATGCAGCCTCGTCTCTGCAAGGAGGAGGAAGCCCGCAAGGCTCACGACCCAGGCCCCCAGCAGCCACTCAGAGGCCCAGATCCCAGCTACCCCCCCCCCCAAAGAGCGGACATGCATCCCCCCGAAGGGCGGCAAAGGCGGCCCCAGCCGGAGCCCCCTGCAGTCTGGAGGCCCAGGCCCCAGCGGACCAAGACCAGCAGCTGCCGACCCCACCGGGCGCCGGGCGTCCCCCGGAGCGGAGACAGCGCCGGGCCCAGGGCCCAAGCGCCCAGGAGCAGCCACCCCCCCCCGGACCCGGGCGGCCCAACCGAAACCCAGGAGGACCGGACCCCCCAGACGACGCCCCCCCAGGGCAGGCCAGCCCCCACCCCAACGTCCCTGCCCCATACACCTGACACCAGGGCGCCACCACCTCTACCACCCCCTACCCTGCCACCACGCTCACACACACACTCCCACACACCTACCCCAACACTAGGGCTGAAAGATATACCGTCACCGCCCCCACATCGAGACATGGGCACCCAAGACATCAATACCGCAAGAGCAACCACATACAAGATACAGATCCCCCCCGCGCCCGCCCCGCACAAAAAGCCCCGGAAGCCACAAACAAAACCGCACCCCCCACCAAAGCGCCCGGCCCCCAACCAACCCGCAGCCACACCGCACCACACCGACACCAAGATGCCCGGCACGAATACCGAGATACGAACCTCCGCCCACACCGCCCAGCCCTACCCAACACCTCCGTGTACCCCCCACACACACACATACACCCACCCACCCGCTCTCCGACCTTACATACCCACACTCACTCCTCTCTCCACCCCCAACACTCTCCTCCCTCTACCGTCCACACCTACCCCCACCTCCTCATACCCTCTAACACACACATGCACTCCCCCACATAACTGCACCAACCCCTCCCCACCCCCCACACATACGCCCCCACCTCCCTATACCCCCACTACCCCATACAGTCCCCCCTTACATGTCCAGCCCCGCCCATCCCTCTGACCTATCACACCCCCGCCCTTCCTTCCTTCAGCCCCTCATGACCATCCCTACTAGACACTCACGAGCATGCCACTCCTTCCTCCATCCCCCTTTCCTCCAACCACTTACCCATATCTCCTCCCTCTTCCAGCCCAAGTTCCTCCCTCCCACATTTCCTCTTCACACTCTCATTCATTATTCTCACATACCCACCTCTCTCTCTTTGCCCCATGCCCTCGTGCCTCCTGAGTGTTAGGCTCGGGGCCGGGGAAGGAGCCGCGAGCTCCAAGCCCCCCAACACGTCCCCCCCCCCCCCACCACCACCCCCATCCCCCACCCCCGGACGCAGCAGGCCAGGGCATCCCCCAGGTCAGCAGATCCCTCGCAATGCAGCCAGCCTTAACCACTGGCGCGTGAAGTAGCCACTGCCCCCCCCCCCCTCCCCTCCCCAGCAGCGCCCTCGGGAGACCGGGGTATGAAAGGACCCTGTCCCCCCCCCCACCCCCCCGCTCATGACTGTGTGTAAGATGTGTGTTGTTTGCAGTTAAAACTAAGGGGCAGTGCCAAGTCATGCCGGGGGTGGGGTCGCGTAGGGAGGCATGACCCCCCAACCGGCCCCTCCCTCCTTCCACACACTATATGGCCCGCCCTCAGAAGTGGTTGTGAGCTGTTGTTATTTTATGTGTTTAGGTGTCTAAGTGTGGTTAAAACTGGGGGAGCAGGCTGCCTCTAGACGTGGCAAGCAAAGGCACTTTGGTGCCCTCCCCTCACCACGCCCGCTTGACACGCACCCTCCCCAAAACCCTACGTGTGTGTGTGTGTGAGGTAGAGCCGGGGGGGGGCCTTGGGAAAGGAGAC
>JALJCO010000272.1:0-54013 GCA_023101725.1 Atherinomorus stipes | reverse complement strand
GGTCTCTGTAACTGCTTGGGCGCCTCCCCAGTTCGTTTTTGTATTAGTTAAAGTGTGGGGGGGCAGTGGTCTTACCTACAGGTGACAGAGCCCTAATCAAATCTGTCTTTAACTCCACTTGAAAACCTGGCATGTTCTCCTCTCTGTCTTTAACTTTCAAGCATCTTCATCCTCTTCACTCATCAGTTCAGCTCCCAACCGCCTGCCCCCCCTGTCTGCTACCAGCCAGATTGTGCTGGTTTCATTACAGCGATTGAGTCATCAAAGAGTGAAGATCGCATGGCTAATGGTTGTAATAAGCTGCTGTAAAGACGCATTCACGGCCCAAGTGCTGTAATTACACTCCAATAAGCATCGAGGGAATACACACACACACACACACACACACACACACACACACACACACACACACACACACACACACACACACACACACACACACACACACACACAGGGCCAAAAAAGCATGAATGAAGACCTGTCCAGTGCACACACACAGAAACGTGCTTCACGCTCATAAACAAAAGCACACATTCACATGCACACAGGCCTCTTTTAGCCGTTTAGCAAACATTTACATGGGGACTGGGGAGGTGAATGGAAGAAAGGGGCTGAGAAGATGAACATGCAGCCACAAGGAAGAGGTCGGAGGCGAGGCAACAAGTGAGCAGCGCTACAGCTGTCACGGTTTCAGACGCACAAAGAGAGGATTTAGCCGTGAAAACCAGCGTTTGCTCGCCAGCAGTGCAGCGGTGGGAATGAGGGAGCACGAAACCCGCCAGAACCTCAGGTTTACGTCATCAAAAGCTCCAAAATGTTCAGCAGAACTTTAACAATAAAATCTGTGGTTTTCACTAAGGATGCACCATGTTGGAATTTTGGCCGATATCCGATATGTCGATATTTTAAAACTCATGTGGCCGATAACTGACATTAAAGCTTAAAAAATAATAATCATTGCAAATCGCAGTTTTGTTATCCAATTCCAAAACTTTGAAAAAAAAAGGGGTGGGAAAAATATTGATACATTAAAATATCGTGACATTTTCATGCCGATATACATGTAATTATTTAAAAACATGGTATTGATCTATTTTATCCACAATATCTCAGCAGATTTCGTCATTCTATTACAAAATCCCCGAAGTGTTTAGCGAATTCTCGTGAGATTTTGTATTACAACGATGAAATATCGCGAGATCTCTATTTAAAATCTTGCGATATTTCATCGTGTTACAAAATCTCGCGAGATTTCGTTTGTAAACTAGATTCATACCTCGTTTTCAAATGTCGATTTGATATCCCCGTATGAAAATATTGCAAAATTTTTGTGAATTCTCACAAGATTTAGTAACAGAATGTTGAAATGTCTCAAAATTTCATTAGTTAAACTTAAAAACGACAATTAATAACATTAAATTTATGTTTTTAAATTTCACTTTAATATCCGCACATAAAAATGTTGTGATATTTCAGTGTATTGATAATTTTTCCCACCCCTAGTCTTTAGAAGTCTGTGAAAAAGAAGTCTGGGGGTTTTTTTGAGATCTGAGAAACAGCGGGCTGATCAGTTAAATATAAGTGGGTGGCCGATGTCCGATACTCAGTTTTAAGGCCGATATCGATAAAGGGCCGATTATATCGTGCACTCCCTAGTTTTCAGTCTTCCATTAATAACCTCTGCATCTAAAAGATCAAGTTACCGTCACGTTTATCTTTAGAGATCATGCAGGAAAGTAAACGTGGGTCTGGACCGGGACGGTTCCCACCCCAAATATCACCATCAGGACTGGATCATCACCATGAACAACCTGCCCTGATGATGTCAACAACGTGATGTCATGCAAAATGGTGCGTAATCCGGATCTGCATCCGCGTGCACACAGAACCGCATCAGGACTCGGAGGTGCATCGATCCGGATCTGCATCCGCGTGCACACAGAACCGCATCAGGACTCGGAGGTGCATCGATCCAGATCTGCATCCGCGTGCACACAGAACCGCATCAGGACTCGGAGGTGCATCGATCCGGATCTGCATCCGCGTGCACACAGAACCACATCAGGACTCGGAGGTGCATCGATCCGGATCTGCATCCGCGTGCACACAGAACCACATCAGGACTCGGAGGTGCATCGATCCGGATCTGCATCCGCGTGCACACAGAACCACATCAGGACTCGGAGGTGCATCGATCCGGATCTGCATCAGGACTCGGAGGTGCATCGATCCGGATCTGCATCCGCGTGCACACAGAACCGCATCAGGACTCGGAGGTGCATCGATCCGGATCTGCATCAGGACTCGGAGGTGCATCGATCCGGATCTGCATCAGGACGCGGAGGTGCATCGATCCGGATCTGCATCAGGACTCGGAGGTGCATCGATCCGGATCTGCATCAGGATTTGGAGGTGCATCGATCCGGATCTGCATCAGGATTTGGAGGTGCATCGATCCGGATCTGCATCAGGACTCGGAGGTGGATCGATCCGGATCTGCATCCGCGTGCACACAGAACCGCATCAGGACTCGGAGGTGCATCGATCCGGATCTGCATCCGCGTGCACACAGAACCACATCAGGACTCGGAGGTGCATCGATCCGGATCTGCATCAGGACTCGGAGGTGCATCGATCCGGATCTGCATCCGCGTGCACACAGAACCGCATCAGGACTCGGAGGTGCATCGATCCGGATCTGCATCAGGACTCGGAGGTGCATCGATCCGGATCTGCATCAGGACTCGGAGGTGCATCGATCCGGATCTGCATCAGGACTCGGAGGTGCGTCGATCCGGATCTGCATCCGCGTGCACACAGAACCGCATCAGGACTCGGAGGTGCATCGATCCGGATCTGCATCAGGACTCGGAGGTTGATCGATCCGGATCTGCATCAGGACTCGGAGGTGCATCGATCCGGATCTGCATCAGGACTCGGAGGTGCATCGATCCGGATCTGCATCAGGACTCGGAGGTGCATCGATCCGGATCTGCATCCGCGTGCACACAGAACCGCATCAGGACTCGGAGGTGCATCGATCCGGATCTGCATCAGGACTCGGAGGTGCATTGATCCGGATCTGCATCCGCGTGCACACAGAACCGCATCAGGACTCGGAGGTGCATCGATCCGGATCTGCATCAGGACTCGGAGGTGCATCGATCCGGATCTGCATCAGGACTCGGAGGTGCATCGATCCGGATCTGCATCAGGACTCGGAGGTGCATCGATCCGGATCTGCAGCTGCTGCTGTGATTTACGGGACGGCTGTAAACAGCAAACATGCAGCTATTCTGGTTCTCTTCCTCCACCGTATGCTGAATTATTGACGGGTTGCCATAAGGGAGACAGCCGTACTAAAGCGGAGCAAAAGCGGAGCCTGGAAAACCCTCATAAATAAGAAAATGTTTTACAAATAAGTCTCATGTCACATGAAGGCACATCTCCATGTCAGACTATCCTTCACCGACACGTTGGTAACAAGCCTGAACAGCCTGGATGACGACGTTTCAGTTAAATTACCGACTTGCAAAACCTTTCAAATTTGTTTCTTTAATTGCTTTTTATGGAAAACTACATGTAAAAGCAGAACCTTAAGTATTCGGACCTGCAGAACGGTCCAGAGTGGTTCTGATCCACTCCTTTGTTATTTCAGCTGTGTGTGAGGGTCATTGTCTTGTTGGAAGGTGAACCTTCGGCCCAGTCTGAGCTCCTGAACTCTGGATGAGCTTTTCTTCCAGGATCTCTGTACTTGGCCGGATTCATCTTTCCTTCAACTTCAACCAGTCGTCCTGTCCCTGCAGCTGAAAAACACCCCCATACCATGATGCTGCCACCACCGTGCTTCACTGTTGGGATGGTATTGGGCAGGTGATGAGCAGTGTCTGGTTTTCTCCACACATACCGCGTGAATGAACTCCAAAAAGTTCAATCTTGGTCTCATCAGACCAGAGAATCTTATTTCTCTCAGTCTGGGAGTCCTTCATGTGTTTTTGGCAAACTCTATGCAGGCTTTCATATTTCTTGTACTTAAGGGAGGATTTCTCATTTGCTCTGACATGCACTGTGAGCTGGAAGCTCTTATATAGACAGGTGTGTGTCTTTCCTAATCACGTCAAATCAGTTTAATTAAACACAGCTGGACTCCAATGAAGGAGTAGAACCATCTCAAGGAGGATCAGAAGGAACGGACAGAATATGAGTTAAATATGAGTCACTGCAAAGGCTCTGAATACTTATGACCATGTCATGTTTCAGTTTTTCTTTTTTTAATAAACTTGCAAAAATGTCTACGTTTCTGTTTTTTCTGTCTAGATGGGTGCTGAGTGACATTAATGAGAAATAAAATCAACGTTTTTGATATTAGCAAATGGCTGCAATTAAGCAAAGAGTGAAAAGTTCAAAGGGGTCTGAATGCTTTCCGTACCCGCTGTATATCACAGACTGTATAAAACCCGATTTTCAGACCAGTCATGTGTTAACTAGGGATGCAAGATATTGCAATTTTGGCCGATATCCGACATGCCGATATCTTAAAACGCAGATGGCTGATAACCGATATCGATACCGATATTAAAGCTGAAAAAAAAAATAAGCAGTCATTGCAAATATCAGTTTTGTTATTCATTTCCGACACTTTGAAAAATAAAGGTGGGGAAAAAAATATCGATACACTGGAATATCGCCATATTTTCACATGCCAGTATCAAATCGATATTTAAAAACTTTTATTGTTCTGTTACAAAATCTCACAATATTTCGTGAATTCTCGCATGATTTGGTAACAGAACGATAAAATATTGCGAGGTTTCGTTGGTAAAAAACAAACGATACAGCGCTTTTAAAAGTCAATATGATATCAGCAGATGAAAATATTGTGACATTTCAGTGTATCGATATTTTTTCCCACCCCTAGTCTTTAGAAGTTTTAAAGTCTGTAAAAAATAAGTTTTTGAAGGAGAAGTTTGGTTTTTTTTAGAATTTAGAAACAGCAGGCTGATCGGTTAAATATCGGTTAAATATCAGTGGGGCGACCGATGTCCGATACTCAGTTTTAAGGCCGATATCAGCCGATAGGGGGCCGATTATATCGTGCATCCCAAATGTTAACTAGAGATGGGCGAGATGGACTGAAAAATATATCACGATAATTTCTGTTTTTCATCGTGGTAACAATAATATACAATAAAAAGTATCATCTTAATTGTTTGTATTATAAATCAATCACTGCAATAAGAGCCCTAAAATAATATAAAAGCCACTAAACTACATCAATTAAGTTGAAGTAGTACGCCTGTATTGCAAAACTGTAGCGACACCAACCAAACAAGCCTGAAACATGAGAACAAATTTGACATTTATTCAAACAGTGCAAACAGAAAAAAATAACCATATAAATAACTGTAAATACCCGCGACCCTGAACTGGATAAGCGGTACAGAAATTAAATGTATGAATGAATAACTGTAAATATAAAAATAACCATATAAATAACTGTAAAAACAAGCCGATGAATTTAAATAAATTTATCATTTTTACTGTGAGATGACACATTATGACCATGGGGAATTTCTTTGACGATGTATCACACACGATAATATATCGCCCATTCCTAGTGTTAACACATCGATTGCCCTTTACCCTTTGGAAGCAGTGTTGTCCCCCCCCCCATCTACGCTTTCTCCCCCTGCTCCATCATGGCAGCCTGCGGTGAGGCAGGAGTGCAGCATTTTCTGTAAACAAGCCGAACTACAAGCAGCCAAAGTCGGTGTCTGATGGCCGGCATCTGCTGGGTGGGCTCATTCCACCGCAGCCCTGCGGAGGCTTAGGGTGGAACTGAGCGCAACCCTACACCTCAAAACAACACAACATCACTATGGGTGATGCTGATGGACTGTGAACAAGTCTGCAACTTTAATCTCTCCATCTGCGATCAGTCCACCGCCTCCGCCCAGATTAGTGATATCACACAGAAAGATGGGGATTATCAATGGAGAGCGGCATGGATATTAAAAGATGAATGGGATGTAAGCTAGATGGGGGGGCTGAGCAAGAACGGAAGGCGTGATGCATGGAAGCCCTGCCTGCAGATATTTACACTGCGCTTAGTTTCCATGAGCCGGACCATCCTGGCTCAGGACACCTCTGCTTCTGGAAGGATATCTCAGAGATAACTTCTTCTAATTCCTAGAAAACTCCTGGAATGGATTTTATACACACTTTGCATCTGTAAAACTCCAGCAGAGACAAAAATGCTGTAAAATCGTAGGAAAAACAACATTTAAGGGGCTTTTGTTGATATTTTCAATGGTCTGACGTCAGACGATGACCAGGTCATAAAACTATTCTATCATTTCATTCTGATTAGCTGTTCATGAATATTTGTTTTAATTAAGCTTGTTTTTACCCTATTTTAAAACATTGTGTAAATGGATAGACCGATACATCGACTGACCAATATTATCGGCCGATATTTGCATTTTTTTCTGGTATCAGCTGATACATCAGGGGTGTTGGTTAATACCCCCACTCAGCATAATTAACAGACAGGCATCTATACAGTGGGGGTTGGAAAAATATTGATACACTGAAATATCATGATATTTTCATATGACAATATATCTATATTTAAAAAGGCAATATCAATCTATTTTACCAACAAAATCCCGCGAGATTTCATCATTCTGTTACAAAATCTTGTGAAATTTTGCAAAATCCCACAAGTTTCTGTAACAGAAAGGCATCTATACAGTAGGGGTGGGAAAAAATATCGATGCACTGAAAAATCGTTTTATTTTCATGACAATATTTCTATATTTAAAAATGCTGTATCCGTCTATTTTACTAACAAAATCTCGTGAGATATCGTTCTGCTACGAAATCTCGTGAAATTTCTCGCCAGAGCAGGTACAGAAAATGCATCACCTCAGCTCGGAAAACCCCGTAGAAAAGCCCGCTAACCGAGGAGAGGTGAGGAGAAAAGTGATGCTGGAAAAGGGGCATTTTTCCTTGTCAGTGATTGGCTGGAAAGTCTCTGGGCGGAACTCAAAAGCTCGGAGCTGGAATCACCAAACCAAAATCAACTGAAACACAACATCCCAAGCGGATCCCGGACAAGCCCCCAAATATGTTACAGTAACATAACTGTAGGGCTGCCAAATTTGATTATTTTGATAATCGACGAGTCACCGATTATTTTGGATATTAGTCGACTAATCAGGTCATACGAAAATTGTAGCATATTAACAGTACCAGTCTAATGGAAAAAAACATGTCCAAATTTTGGACTTGTGTGTGTTTATTTATGTGAATATACAATTCAAGAAATGCTAACCCTGAAAGCTACAACTATGCACGTGCGTCAAGAATAGAAAGGAAGTGGAGGGTAAAGAGGCAATTTTGAAAGGAAAAACAAAGCTTAAAAACAATAAGCAATTAGTTGATTATTAGTTTCCAACTACAGTTATTAACAGCTAATCGTGGCAGCCATACAGATGTGAGAGACCACCACCGAGCAGCAACGGTTAACACAAAGTTTATTAAACCAAAAGAAAACGATAAAGCGAAAGGAGCCAAAACAAAAGAGGGAGCAAACCTCAGACCATCTTTCAGTGGGCCGTCGAATAGGGCTGTCCGATTAATCTAAATTTAATCAGGATTTCAATTTTCATGTCAAACAATCTCCAAACTCATAATCGAGTTGAAACAATTTATGCGCAATATATTCCTTTCCCCACGGCCCTGCCACAACCTACATCCACGAAGCCGAAGCGCGAAGGAGGCGTTAGAGCTGGGCGATATGCACCAAATATCATATCACCATATGTTTATTTTACATGACGATATACGAAATATCCCAGTATTTTTACCCTAATTTGTCTGAAAGTTTAATTTCATATCAAACATCTGTTTTTTAGTACTGAAACATGTTTATCATGAAGGTATCGCTCCACTGCAGAGATGGAACTGATGAAACATGGTCAGAAATGTTTGTTAGATCAAAATAATTAAAGATAGTTGCTGATTTTTATGATTTCTTTGTAAAAGTCTTGGGGAGGATTGTCTTCCAGACAGTTTAAATAGTAGGGGTGGGAAAAAATATCGAAACACTGAGATATTGCGATACTTTCATGTGCCGATATCATATCTATACTCAAAACATGGTACCGATTTAATTCGCTAATAAAATCTTGTGAGATATAAATGTTTTGTTACAAAATCTCACGAGAATCTTGTGCTATTTCATGAAATCTCATGAGATTTCTCAAAATACCACAAGATTTTGTAACAGAACGATGAAATCTCACGTTACTTTGTGAAATCTCATCAGATTTTGTAACAAAACGATATCTTGCAAGATTTCATTAGTAAAATAGATTAATACCGCATTTTTAAATATAGATGTGGTATCGGCATATGACAATATTGCGATATTTCATTGTATCGATAGTTTTTTCCCCACCCTTATTAAATAATCAGGTGACCTCTTTGTAGTAAGTTGAGGTGCAGCCGGGTCATTACAAAAAAAAAAAATTTGCACAACGAATATGCGATATAATGTGTAAATATCATATCTCTCTCATGTAAATATCATATTGCGATATAATATCAGTATATCGCACAGCCCTAGGAGGCGTGTTGTGTTTTACTTAAATCATAAATAACAAAATGTTTTTGGACAGAGAGAAATGCTGAATAAATACATTGTTTAACTAAAAAAATAATTGTTTGTATAATCGTGATTTCAATCTTGACCAAAATAATCGTGATAATGCCTTTTTACATCATCGAGCAGCCCTACCGTCGAATCTGGGCTTCCCCCAAAAGCAAAAGCCTGAAAACAGGACAACCGGAGACTCCCAACTCAAAATGACACTTATGGTCCCCCGCGCACAGAGATTCCTCCTGATTCTCTGAAACCTGTATGATATTCTTCACAGTAGATGGTGGGATATTAATCTTCACACTTCCAGGTTTAAGAACATTTTTCTTAAATTGTTCACAACTTTTAGACGCAGCTTGTCTCAGACCGGCAAACCTCTGATCTTTCCATCTGAGAGGGTCATTTCTGCTCTCATTAGCATATAAAAAGAGCCAACGCAACTGTTTATTAATAATAAATGTCTCCTCCCAACCACAAACCACACCTGCACATGTTTTACAGACAGGAAAGAAAAGGGGAATTCTACTGCAGACATTATAAAAGGAACAAACTGCTGCAACATGCTCCGTGAATTCATATTTCATGGGATGCCATGTTTAGCACCGGCTGGTTGTAAAGCGGGCTCGTCTCCGTACGTCTGGAGACCAGAACGAAGACGGCGCTCAGCACTGATGAAGACAAAGTCGCTCCAGTACCAGAAACACGGCAGAAAGGAGGACACGACGTCCGTCCGGCTTTGCTTTCAGATATAATCTGAGAAATGACTCGTTTTAGAGGAAAAGCCGGAATCCGGGTGTCATTCAGACCTGAGGGGACGATGTCGAACTTCTCTGCAGACATGATTGAGGGAAAACCGATACTGATCAAGGTGATGATAGTTTTGATTTTTCATTAGTTTCAGTTTTTGTTTAGTTTTGACTTTTTGTTTTTCAATTCAGTTAGTTTTCTGAGCAGATTTGCTGGTTTTTATTACTTTTTATTTTTGAGAAAATGTTTAGTTTTTGTTTAGTTTTTATTAGTTTCAGTCTTAGTTTTAGTTTTGAAGGATTTTTTTTTTCTCAAATTATAGGTATTCATCTGGTGTGACATTCAAAATCATCAGAAAGTCACTCAAAATAAAAGCAAAGTAAATAGATTAAATAGAAACAGATTTCATAAAAACCCAAAAAGCTAATGTTTTAAATACATTTACAAAAACTAACACTAAGGATGTTTTTGCAATAATTTTAGTTTAAGACACAAAACAGTCTCAGTTAGTTATCGTTTTTTGAAAAACTGTCATTTTTACTTTTTATTTCAGTTAACGAAAATGTTTTTTTCAATTTTAGTTTCAGTTTTTTTGTTAGTTTCAGTGAACTATAAAAACGTTGATACGGATCCAAACTAATGCTCAGATGGAGCTTTTCAAAGCGCCGTATCCCAGCGAGGGCTGGGCGATATGGACCAAAAGTCATATCCCGATATATTTGGGCCGAACATCGATAATCAATGCATATCCTGATATTTTTATGGCGAAGTGAGAGCAAATGTTTCGTCCCAGTCAAAGCCAAATATGACGTCAGTAGTAGTTTTATTTAAACCGGCTGGATGAAATAACTGTGGATGCACGATAATTATCGGGCCGATAACAGGAAATCATAACGGCATTCCGATAAGTCCGATATCATGACGACTTACCCCGATAACTTATGTCCCATAAAGATGGAAAGAAAGCTGCTGCTTCACAGGGGGGGGGGGGGGGGACCCCAAAACTACTTCACCTTCTTATTTTAGACACAAACTACCCCATAAAATTCAAATTTTTGATTTGGTATAATTAAGTATGTATGTGTGTTATCGGTATCGGCCTTTAGGAGCTGAAATTTATCAGTTATTGGTGTCAGTTTTAAAAAAATGGTTTTCATGCATCCCTAGAAATAACACAACCGTTCAAAGAACAATAAAATGTAAACATAAATACTGTTTAACTGTACAAGAAACACAGATGCAAATAAGAAACATTACAAAGGAATTAAACATGATGAACCCGAGTACGGGCAGCATTTACATAAAAAGACAAAACAAACACTGAACTACATATATGGATATATGCGATATGGTCCAATTCCATATATCATTTAAAAATACATCGATATATATTTCATAACGATATATCGCTCAGCTCTAATCCCAACGTCCTCCCAAGAAAACAAGCCGTCAGGAAGCGCGGCGCTCGCTTCGTGCCTTTAAAGGGAAAGTGCTTTTTTTCCTGCATGAATCCGTTCATTCCCTCCCCCAGACAGTTTTGGTGTAACGTGAATTCCTTCAGCAGATATTTAGATCCTCCAGATCAGCGAATGTCCCGTATGATGGAAGAGATGCAGCAACCGTGCGCAGCCTCTAAATAATCATTATCTGCCACAAACTCCTTCATTTCACCAATGTTTTGTTACCAAACATCAGTCGGACCCCCCGTGAGCTCAAAGTAGGGCTGTGCAATTAATCAAAATATGATCATGATTTTCAATTTTCATGTCAAATGATCTTCAAACTTATATGATTGAGTTGAAACTATTTGTTTGCCATTTTTCTTCACACAATTTCTGAAAGTTATTCTGAAGTTAGAATTAATTTTAGTGGCTTCTCATCTGTCTAATTTGTTGGGCGTCATGAACACAAATGTTGGATTTGGGATGTTGCAGCATTTTACATAAAAATAAGTACATTTATTTTATCCTTCAAATATAGAAACATTGCAGAACAGCTGGACAGTTTATTTTGGATACATTTATGCTTTTCTGTGCCTTGTTTCATATTCAAAGTATATTTATTTTGTTCAATTCATGCTTGTTCATTGTAAAACAGCTGGAGGTACATATAACCTACTTTTTTTCTTTTTTTTTTATACACAATTTCAACATTTTGCGTAAATTATCAAGTGTTTTTCCAAAGAGTGAAATGCTAAAAAAAAATGCAACATTTAACTAAGAAATAATCATTTGAAAAATCGTGATTTCAATGTCAACCTGAATAATCATGATGACTTTTTCCACAATAGGGATTATCACGCTTACCGGAAGTTCCCGGATTTGGACACTTCCTCTTCCGGGCCATGTTAACGACAGCCGTTCCTGCTCTGTTATACTGTTTAAATCGGATAAACTCCAAACATACTCAAGTTTTCATTCCAGACTGAAGTGATACTGGATCAAAAGCTGGATCAAAGCGATCGATTCGCCGCGGTGAAGGGCCGAACTTTATAATAAAACACACGTTTGTTTGTCGCCGGTGGGGCACAACACCGGCACTTCACAGCATGCTAGCATTAGCCAGCTAGCGTTTACTGACGTGCTTAACATTGTGCGTCTTAAAACACACAAACATCTGAAAATCGGGTCTGTACCCCCCCGTTTCCAGTGGAACAACTGGGGACTGCCAAGAAAGGAGACGTTTTCAGATGCTTGTGTGTTTTCAGCCGCACAGAGTTAGGCACGTCATCAAGCTGGCTAATGCTAACCTGCTAACAGTAGTCCGTCAGCTACTACTCTGTTAAACTTTGTAAATCGGATAAACGCCAATGCCAAGTTTTCATTCCAGACTGAAGTGATGCTGAGGAAGAAGTGGATCAAAACGACCGATTCGCCGCGGTGAAGGACCGAACTTTATAATAAAACGACACACGTTTGTTTGTAGCCGGCAGACTGCGCAGTCGTGTTAGCAGGTTAGCATTAGCCAGCTCGATGACGTGCCTAACTTAGTGCGGCTGAAAACACACAATCATCTGAAAGCGTCTCCTTTCTTGGCAGTCCCCAGTTGTTCCACTGGAAACGGGGGGTACAGACCCGATTTTCAGATGTTTGTGTGTTTTAAGACGCACAATGTTAAGCACGTCAGTAAACGCTAGCTGGCTAATGCTAGCATGCTGTGAAGTACCGTGTTGTGCCCCCACCCGGCGACAAACAAACGTGTGTTTTATTATAAAGTTCGGTCCTTCACCGCGGCGAATCGATCGCTTTGATCCAGCTTTTGATCCAGTATCACTTCAGTCTGGAATGAAAACTTAAGTATGTTTGGAGTTTATCCGATTTAAACAGTATAACAGAGCAGGAACGGCAGTCGTTAACATGGCCCGGAAGAGGAAGTGCCCAAATACCGGGAACTTCCGGTAAGCGTGATAATCCCCTATTGAGCAGCCTTAGCTCAAAGCGGCATTTTTTGTGGTGATCCGTCCTTATTTACAGACATTTTTACTGCGTAAATGTCTGTAAATAAGGGCGGATCACCACAAATAAGCATCTCTTAGCTGCTTGGAGCTCACGGGGGGTCCGACTGATGTTTGGTAACCAAACATTGGTAAAATGAAGGAGTTTGTGGCAGATAATGATTATTTAGAGGCTGCACCAGGTTGCCGCGTCACTTCCATGATATCGGACATACGCTGATCTGGAGTGGATCTAAATGAGGGATGCACCATATTGGAATTTTGGCCAATATCCGATATGTCGATATTTTAAAACTGACGTGGCCGATAACCAATATCGATACCAATATTAAAGCGGAAAAAAAATAAGCAGTCATTGCAAATGGCAGTTTTGTTAACCGACACTTTGAAAAATAGGGGTGTGAAAAAATATCAATAAACTGCATATCATGATATTTTTTTATATGCCAATATCAAATCAATAATAAAAAACGTGGTATCGATCTATTTGACTTACAAAATCTCACGAGATTTCACCGTTCTGTTAAAAATATTCTCTTACAATATTTTGCAAATTCTTGCGAGATTTTGTCACAAAACGATGAAATATCGTGAGATTTTATGAGTAAAATAGATCGATACCCCATTTTTTAAATGTCAATATGATATCAGCATATGGAAACATTGTGATATTTCAGTGTATCGATATTTTTTTCCACCCCTAGTCTTTAGAAGTCTGTAAAAAAGACGTTTTTGAAGAAGAAGAAGTGGTTTTGGGGTTTTTTAGAGTTTAGAAACAGCGGGCTGATTGGTTAAATATCGGTTAAATATCGGTGGGGTGGCTGATGTCCAATACTCAGTTTTAAGGTCGATATAAGCTTGTTACATACTCCACGAGAAGCAAGAACTTTGTTCTTGTTCTCGAGGCTGCAAGAACAAGAAAAAAGTTCTTGTTCGGCAGGGCATATTATACTCCCCGAGAAAAAAAATCTCCCGAAGTCCTCATAGAGCCCGCCCACTCCAATATTTGACGCTGAATAGTAGTGGTCGATAGATGGCAGAAGCACGGGATTGATGCATCTGGATAGTCAAAGACGCAGAAGAAGAAGAAGACGCGCTAAGCATTTTGGGAACCTGATCCAAACAAGTAACAACACTTTGGTAGCACGCTAAAGGCAGCTATGGCAGTTTATAAGTTGATGGAGGAAGAAGAACAAGAGGAAAGAAACATGTTCTACGCAGAAGAAGAAGAGGATCTGTTGTTGTTACTGTCGATTGCTGAGATGAAAAAGAAAAAAAGGAAACGTAGGTGGCATGTTCGACCACTCAATACAACGAGGGCTGAGCAAGGCGAGTACAGCGTCTTGGTACAACAGATGAGGGCAATGGACGATGAGAGACACTTTACTTACTTCAGAATGTCTGCCAGGCGTTTTGACGACCTCGTTCATCGAATCACGCCATTCATTCAGCATGCACCCACACACAGCATCCCGATCTCTATCCAGGAGAGATTAGCGGTCACACTGCGGATATTAGCTTCTGGGAGCTCCCAGAGCAGTGTGGCCGCCAGTTACAAAATGGGGTTGACGACCGTGTGCTCCATTGTTTCTGAGGTGACCAAAGCTATCTGGTTAGCTTTGAAGGACGACTTTGTGGCATTCCCTCACCAACACAGATGATCGATATCGCTCGGGACTTTTGGAGGTGTTGGAACTTTCCCAATTGTGTCGGGGCCATCGATGGAAAACATGTGAAAATTAAAGCCCCACCACAAGCAGGAAGTGACTATTATAATTATAAAGGCCACCACTCTATTGTGTTGATGGCGGTGTGTGATGCACGCTATCGATTCACAATGGTGGATGTCGGTGCCTACGGCAAGGAGAGCGATGGTGGAGTGTTTGAACAGAGCTCCTTTGGGTCTGCACTCAAGAAAGGGCAACTTCCTCTGCCACCACCAGCACATCTCCCTGGCACAACGATCAAGGCTCCACATGTGTTTGTGGGAGATGCTGCATTCCCTCTGCATGTAAACCTCACCCGTCCTTATGCAGGTATGTTGTTTTTGGTTTAATGTAAACATATCAAAATGATTGTAATTTAGTTAAGTGATGTAATGAATAAAACATGGAAGTGTTAGCAAATCTGCATCTACGGTGGAAGCTGACTTATGCTTGATATGTAACCACAAAATTGGTTTGAAATATGCTGCTCATTTATGTATTCATTTTCTTTGTCTTGTGTACAGATCGGAATCTCACAACAAAGGAGCTTGTCTTCAATTACCGCCACTCCCGTGCCAGGCGTGTGATTGAAAATGCATTTGGAATCTTGGCAGCAAGATGGAGGATCCTTGGGCGTCCAGTGGAGTGTTTTCCAGATAAGCTTGGGGATATGGTCAAGGCCTGTGTTGCCCTTCACAACTACCTTGCCTGCACAGATGCTGCTAATGCTCCAGGTGTGAGATACATCGCTGCAAACTTTGCAGACTCTACTGCCGTTTCTGGAGAGCTGCAACATGGGGAGTGGAGGAGGCAGGTGGAAGGAGACAGCAATCTCCAGGATGCAGGGAAACTCTCTGGAGTCAGAGCATCTAGGGCAGCACACGCCACAAGAAATGACTTCTGTGAGTTCTTTCAAACACCTCAAGGACTTGTGCCATGGCAAGAAGACATTATCCGGAGGGGGTGTCTGCAGTAGTTAATAACTAAAACATTTTCAAAAGTGACTGTGACTATTACTGTTAAGCTTTGCCAAGAGGAAAATGCTTATTCCCCACAGTCTGTAATTTTGGTTGGTTCCAAAAGGTATTAAATTTGTATTTTGAAAACGAAGTCTGACTACTCTTGCTTTAGTAAGTTTGCTCAGTAAACCAAATTTTCACAGGTTTGTCGACATGTTTATAGACCTTGTAATGAATGAAGAGGTATAATTTCAAAGTCAAGAGTTTATTTTTTCTTATGTAGTACCGAATCACTTTCACACTGAATAAAAGAACTTAAAAAATAGAACACACACAAAAAAAAACTAATGAATAACTTGTAACAACATAGTGAAAAGTATCAAATAAAAATATGTGGCACATGGTGAATACTTCGCTACAAGTCAGTATAGTACACCCCAACCTGGGAACGTTTTTGTTCAGTCTCGTACATAAGGTTTTGGAGTTTCCATTTAAACTCGGATACAAGTTCTGGTGGCAGTGAACGCATGAAATCAGCCACATGCAAGACATATCTACCACATGGGTCCATTAGCTGCAACATGGATTCTCTTCTCTGCCGCCCCTTCCTCCACTGCAGCTTCACGTTCAGCTCTTCTTCTATCCAGTACAGCTAATGCAGCTTCAAAATTAGAGATTGGCTCGCTCTCACGCTTCCTCTTTTTAAATCTTGATCTTCTTGGTGAAGTAGGGGATGTAGAGTCAGTTGAAGGAGTGGGAACTGGAGTTGATGATCCAGAAGGAGGATTGGGAACTGGAGTAGATGATCCAGAAGGAGGATTGGGAACTGGAGTAGAAGATCCAGCTGTACATAGTTCATGTGTGGGTGGAGCATAAAGCTCTGAGGACTCCAGTGCAGAGAATTCAAGATCCCTCATGCAAATAGAGTCATTATTCAAAGAAAGGTTGCATGAAGGTCCTTCTTCAGGGTCTGGATCCATGTCCTGAAAAAGCACGAGTTGAAAAAGTATTAGAATCAAGCAACAAATAAAAAAAAAATAATATAAGATAAAATACACATTTCAAACAGTGGTGGCGAGAGATCATTGGCATATTTTACTTTTGAGTACATTCGCACCAGTCCTTCTGAGTCGTGTGCTCATTCACGTTAACCAAATACATGAAGCTGATTACAATGCAGGGCATACATATAATCTTGAAAACTTCTGGGTATTAATGCATGCTGAGATTATATGGTTGGAACGACAGCTTACCTCTAGAGAAACTGTAAAGTTGGTGGTCGTTTCACGGTGTTTTATGTGTCTGTCAAGCCACTGCAAGGACACATAGAGAGCTGGTACTGCCGTTTTTTCCTCCGGAGTCACCACTCTTCTTCTGCTGGACGCGACGTTTCGCCTTAGCAAATTTGTCACGGAGGGTAGCGCCATTTTCTTCTACAGACGCTTTCGTCGGTGGACAAAGTCTGAGCGATCTCCTTCCACGAATTGTTTGCCATTTGTATGTCCTTATATGATTTTATTGAAGTGTTGTAGAGATGATCATACTTCCTCACCGCCTCGGCTAGTTGTTCCTCAAAGTTATCCATTGTTTACTTCCTTGTGTCGACGTAAGCAGGTCATGTCGGTCCTGGGCTTCCTCCCAGCAAAATAAAGGTTCCGGCTTGTTCATAACCACGCCCTTCAAGTTTCTGACCAATCATGTAATACTTCTCGGATCCCCCACGAGAAGAAAGTTCTGCCCGGCCGAGGGACAAGAACAAGCCGCACGCTGTCCTCAAATACGTCCGCGAGAACAAAATGACGTCATTTTGTTCTCGCAGCTCCGAGAACAAGAAAAAAGTTCTCGCTTCTCGTGGAGTATGTAACAAGCTTTAGGCTGATACCAATAGGGGGCGATTATATCATGCATCCCTCATCTAAATATCTCCTGAAGGTATTAAAGTTACATCAAAACTGTCTGGGTGAAGAAATGAACAGATTCATGCTGGAAAACAGATCCTGGTTGAAAAAAGACGAACTTCCCCTTTAATGTGAGGAGAGGAAAGTCTACCAGCCTGGCTGCTGCAGCCGAAGGAAGAATTTGACGATCAGCAGGTTGCTTGGCTGGATTCTGGGAGTCGACTGTTGCAGGCATCGCATTCTTAGCTCCCACATCCCCCCCCCCCCACGCAGAGACCATCCACGAGAGGAAGAAAAGCCCGGGAATGCGAGGTATGCAGCTCGGACACACCTGTCCAGACAGAGACCGCTGGGTGTCGTCTGAGCCGCCACATTCGCCCCCGCCCCGACCTCGCCGGCCCGGGTCAGCCGGGGTCAGCCTGGTCACCCCGGTCGCCTGGGCGCCCCCGGGGCCCCCCCGGCCCCCCCGGGCGCCCCCGGGTCACCCCCCGGCCCCCCCGGCCCCCCGGGTCCCCCCACGGCACCCCGGGCGGCCCCGGGCAGCCCCGGGCGGCCCCGGGCAGCCTGGGGCAGCCTGGGGCGGCCCCCGGCGGCCCCCGGGCCGGCCCGGGCCGGCCCGGGCCACCCCGGGGCCGCCCCGGGTCGGCCTCCATCATCATCATCGGGCCTGAGAAGGTGCGATGAAACCATCACAGCCCCGTCAGGAAGCGCAGCGGCTGACCTCACAGTAACGAGCCAGATTAAAACGTCTACAACCACAGTCTCCCCAGAGACTCTCCCTGCCCATCTGGAATGCAGGCTAAGCCCCCCCCCCACCTTCTCCGGGTCAGGATTTAGAGCCGGAGCTGGGTTCCTCCTGGTGAACGCAGCATATCTGCACAAAGCTGCAGATAAATCATTCAGGATTTACAGTTTCCACAGAATAGCGTCACCTGTCCAAACAGCTTCCTCACTGCTCTTCTCATCCACTCAACCAACACCCCCCAAATATCTTCCCAACAAACAACCTCAGTGCCAAAGACGTTGGCACGCTGGGTAAAATGTAAATAAAACCAGAAAGCAGCGATTAGAAGATCCATGATTATCCCCAGAAGAAAGAAAAAAACATATCAGATGATAAAACAGACATTTTAGTTTTTCATGGAAAATCTTCTCTAATAGTGAATCTGATGCAACACGTCTGTAAACAGCTGAAACAGGAGCAAGAAAAGGTGGAAAAATAAGAGTTGGAGGAGACTTTGATAGGCAACAGACCAGTAACATGACTGAGGATTAAAGCCCCCCCCCCATCTTTTTTTGTTTAAAGTTTGATCTTTAAAGATCAAACTTTAAACACCCTCCGTCTACAGTGTAGAATAGATGATTGAGAGAATCAGGAGAAATCTCTGTGTGCCGGGGATCATGCTACACGATGGTAAACGTCACCCTGGAACTACTTTTTACAGACGTGTTACTACACAATGGTAAACGTCACCCTGGAACTACTTTTTACAGACGTGTTACTACACGATGGTAAACGTCACTCTGGAACTACTTTTTACAGACGTGTTACAACACGATGGTAAATATCACCCTGGAACTACTTTTACAGACGTGTTACTACACGATGGTAAATATCACCCTGGAACTACTTTTACAGACGTGTAACTACACGATGGTAAATATCACCCTGGAACTACTTTTTACAGACGTGTTACTACACGATGGTAAACGTCACTCTGGAACTACTTTTTACAGACGTGTTACTACACGATGGTAAACATCACCCTGGAACTACTTTTACAGACGTGTTACTACACGATGGTAAACAGCACCCTGGAACTACTTTTTACAGACGTGTTACTACACGATGGTAAACGTCACCCTGGAACTACTTTTTACAGACGTGTTACTACACGATGGTAAACATCACCCTGGAACTACTTTTTACAGACGTGTTACTACATGACGGTAAACGTCACCCTGGAACTACTTTTTACAGACGTGTTACTACACGACGATAAACGTCACCCTGGAACTACTTTTTACAGACGTGTTACTACACGATGATAGACGTCACCCTGGAACTACTTTTTACAGACGTGTTACTACACGATGGTAAAACGTCACCCTGGAACTACTTTTTACAGACGTGTTACTACACGATGGTAAACGTCACCCTGGAACTACTTTTTACAGGCGTGTTACTACACGATGATAAACGTCACCCTGGAACTACTTTTTACAGACGTGTTACTACACGATGGTAAACATAACCCTGGAACTACTTTTTACAGACGTGTTACTCGGAACTACTTTTACAGACGTGTTACTACACGATGGTAAACGTCACCCTGGAACTACTTTTTACAGACGTGTTACTACACGATGGTAAACATCACCCTGGAACTACTTTTTACAGACGTGTTACTCCCTGGAACTACTTTTACAGGCGTGTTACTACGATGGTAAACGTCACCCTGGAACTACTTTTTACAGGCGTGTTACTACACGATGGTAAACGTCACCCCGGAACTACTTTTTACAGACGTGTTACTACACGATGGTAAACGTCACCCTGGAACTACTTTTTACAGACATGTTACTACACGATGGTAAACATCATCCTGGAACTACTTTTTACAGACATGTTACTACACGATGGTAAACATCACCCTGGAACTACTTTTTACAGACGTGTTACTACACGATGGTAAACATCACCCTGGAACTACTTTTTACAGACGTGTTACTGGAACTACTTTTACAGACGTGTTACTACACGATGGTAAACATCACCCTGGAACTACTTTTAACAGACGTGTTACCACACGATGGTAAACATCACCCTGGAACTACTTTTCACAGACGTGTTACTGGAACTACTTTTACAGACGTGTTACTACACGATGGTAAACGTCACCCTGGAACTACTTTTTACAGACGTGTTACTACACGATGGTAAACGTCACCCTGGAACTACTTTTTACAGACGCGTTACTACACGATGGTAAACGTCACCCTGGAACTACTTTTTACAGACGTGTTACTACACAATGGTAAACATCATCCTGGAACTACTTTTTACAGACATGTTACTACACGATGGTAAACATCACCCTGGAACTACTTTTTACAGACGTGTTACTACACGATGGTAAACATCACCCTGGAACTACTTTTTACAGACGTGTTACTGGAACTACTTTTACAGACGTGTTACTACACGATGGTAAACGTCACCCTGGAACTACTTTTTACAGACGTGTTACTACACGATGGTAAACATCACCCTGGAACTACTTTTTACAGACGTGTTACTGGAACTACTTTTACAGACGTGTTACTACACGATGGTAAACGTCACCCTGGAACTACTTTTTACAGACGTGTTACTACACGATGGTAAACGTCACCCTGGAACTACTTTTTACAGACGTGTTACTACACGATGGTAAACGTCACCCTGGAACTACTTTTTACAGACGTGTTACTACACGATGGTAAACGTCACCCTGGAACTACTTTTTACAGACGTGTTACTACACGATGGTAAACGTCACCCTGGAACTACTTTTTACAGACGTGTTACTACACGATGGTAAACGTCACCCTGGAACTACTTTTTACTGACGTGTTACTACACGATGGTAAATGTCATCCTGGAACTACTTTTTACAGGCGTGTTACTACACGATGGTAAATATCACCCTGGAACTACTTTTTACAGACGTGTTACTACGACGATGGTAAATGTCATCCTGGAACTACTTTTTACAGACGTGTTACTACACGATGGTAAACATCACCCTGGAACTACTTTTTACAGACGTGTTACTGGAACTACTTTTACAGACGTGTTACTACACGATGGTAAACGTCACCCTGGAACTACTTTTTACAGACGTGTTACTACACGATGGTAAACATCACCCTGGAACTACTTTTTACAGACGTGTTACTACACGATGGTAAACGTCACCCTGGAACTACTTTTTACAGGCGTGTTACTACACGATGGTAAACATGACCCTGGAACTACTTTTTACAGATGTGTTTCTACACGATGGTAAACATCACCCTGGAACTACTTTTTACAGGCGTGTTACTACACGATGGTAAATGTCACCCTGGAACTACTTTTTACAGGCGTGTTACTACACGATGGTAAATGTCATCCTGGAACTACTTTTACAGACGTGTTACTACACGATGGTAAATGTCATCCTGGAACTACTTTTTACAGACGTGTTACTACACGATGGTAAACATCACCCTGGAACTACTTTTTACAGACGTGTTACTACACGATGGTAAACGTCACCCTGGAACTACTTTTTACAGACGTGTTACTACACGATGGTAAACGTCACCCTGGAACTACTTTTTACAGACGTGTTACTACACGATGGTAAACGTCACCCTGGAACTACTTTTTACAGACGTGTTACTACACGATGGTAAACGTCACCCTGGAACTACTTTTTACAGACGTGTTACTACACGATGGTAAACGTCACCCTGGAACTACTTTTTACAGACGTGTTACTACACGATGGTGAATATCACCCTGGAACTACTTTTTACAGACGTGTTACTACACGATGGTAAACGTCACCCTGGAGCTACTTTTTACAGACGTGTTACTACACGATGGTAAACGTCACCCTGGAACTACTTTTTACAGACGTGTTACTACACGATGGTAAACGTCACCCTGGAACTACTTTTTACAGACGTGTTACTACACGATGGTAAACGTCACCCTGGAACTACTTTTTACAGACGTGTTACTACACGATGGTAAACGTCACCCTGGAACTACTTTTTACAGACGTGTTACTACACGATGGTAAACGTCACCCTGGAACTACTTTTTACAGACGTGTTACTACACGATGGTAAACGTCACCCTGGAACTACTTATTACAGACGTGTTACTACACGATGGTAAACATCACCCTGGAACTACTTTTTACAGATGTGTTACTACACGATGGTAAACATCACCTTGGAACTACTTTTTACAGAGGTGTTACTACACGATGGTAAACATCACCTTGGAACTACTTTTTACAGACGTGTTACTACACGATGGTAAACATCACCCTGGAACTACTTTTTACAGACGTGTTACTACACGATGGTAAATGTCACCCTGGAACTACTTTTTACAGACGTGTTACTACACGATGGTAAATGTCACCCTGGAACTACTTTTTACAGACATGTTACTACACGATGGTAAACATCACCCTGGAACTACTTTTTACAGACGTGTTACTACACGATGGTAAACATCACCCTGGAACTACTTTTTACAGACGTGTTACTGGAACCCCTAACTTTTACAGACGTGTTACTACACGATGGTAAACGTCACCCTGGAACTACTTTTTACAGACGTGTTACTACACGATGGTAAACATCACCCTGGAACTACTTTTTACAGACGTGTTACTGATGGTAAACGCCCCTGAACTACTTTTACAGACGTGTTACTACACGATGGTAAACGTCACCCTGGAACTACTTTTTACAGACGTGTTACTACACGATGGTAAACGTCACCCTGGAACTACTTTTTACAGACGTGTTACTACACGATGGTAAACGTCACCCTGGAACTACTTTTTACAGACGTGTTACTACACGATGGTAAACGTCACCCTGGAACTACTTTTTACAGACGTGTTACTACACGATGGTAAACGTCACCCTGGAACTACTTTTTACAGACGTGTTACTACACGATGGTAAACGTCACCCTGGAACTACTTTTTACAGACGTGTTACTACACGATGGTAAACGTCACCCTGGAACTACTTTTTACAGACGTGTTACTACACGATGGTAAACGTCACCCTGGAACTACTTTTTACAGACGTGTTACTACACGATGGTAAACATCACCCTGGAACTACTTTTTACAGATGTGTTACTACATGATGGTAAACATCACCTTGGAACTACTTTTTTTACAGAGGTGTTACTACACGATGGTAAACATCACCTTGGAACTACTTTTTACAGACGTGTTACTACACGATGGTAAACATCACCCTGGAACTACTTTTTACAGACGTGTTACTACACGATGGTAAATGTCACCCTGGAACTACTTTTTACAGACGTGTTACTACACGATGGTAAATGTCACCCTGGAACTACTTTTTACAGACATGTTACTACACGATGGTAAACATCACCCTGGAACTACTTTTTACAGACGTGTTACTACACGATGGTAAACATCACCCTGGAACTACTTTTTACAGACGTGTTACTGGAACTACTTTTTACAGACGTATTACTACACGATGGTAAACGTCACCCTGGAACTACTTTTTTACAGACGTGTTACTACACTATGGTAAACATCACCCTGGAACTACTTTTTACAGACGTCCCGCGTTACCTGGAACTACTTTTTACAGACGTGTTACTACACGATGGTAAACGTCACCCTGGAACTACTTTTTACAGACGTGTTACTACACGATAGTAAACGTCACCCTGGAACTACTTTTTACAGACGTGTTACTACACGATGGTAAACGTCACCCTGGAACTACTTTTTACAGACGTGTTACTACACGATGGTAAACGTCACCCTGGAACTACTTTTTACAGACGTGTTACTACACGATGGTAAACGTCACCCTGGAACTACTTTTTACAGACGTGTTACTACACGATGGTAAACGTCACCCTGGAACTACTTTTTACTGACGTGTTACTACACGATGGTAAATGTCATCCTGGAACTACTTTTTACAGACGTGTTACTACACGATGGTAAATGTCACCCTGGAACTACTTTTTACAGACGTGTTACTACACGATGGTAAATGTCATCCTGGAACTACTTTTTACAGACGTGTTACTACACGATGGTAAACATCACCCTGGAACTACTTTTTACAGACGTGTTACTGGAACTACTTTTACAGACGTGTTACTACACGATGGTAAACGTCACCCTGGAACTACTTTTTACAGACGTGTTACTACATAATGGTAAACGTCACCCTGGAACTACTTTTTACAGACGTGTTACTACACGATGGTAAACGTCACCCTGGAACTACTTTTTACAGGCGTGTTACTACACGATGGTAAACGTCACCCTGGAACTACTTTTTACAGACGTGTTACTACATGATGGTAAACATCACCCTGGAACTACTTTTTACAGACGTGTTACTACACGATGGTAAACGTCACCCTGGAACTACTTTTTACAGACGTGTTACTACACGATGGTAAACATCACCCTGGAACTACTTTTTACAGACGTGTTACTACACGATGGTAAACATCACCCTGGAACTACTTTTTACAGACGTGTTACTACACGATGGTAAACATCACCCTGGAACTACTTTTTACAGACGTGTTACTACACGATGGTAAACGTCACCCTGGAACTACATCAGATTCAGATTTTCCATTAAATATTTTTAAAATCTCAGTTTTATCATCTCATATGTTGCTTATGTTCTACTGGGGAATAAAACTTCGGTTGACATTTGCTAAATCAGATTTTATCCACATCCACGCAGCGTCCTGACACTTTTGGGATCTGGGTTGTAGTACAAAAACACGCAGTATGTGCATGATTGTAGTATACAGCAGTACATGCGTAGCCCCAGCTGGGGCGGGACGTCATGAATGAGTGTCCCACCATGGCAGCCCCGCCAGAGGCTCGTCGCTGTCAGCCCGTGACAAGCTCCACGTCGTGACTCCGCAGCGCAACAAGAGGCTGTTTCACGTCCGTCCACAATGCATGGCGCACACTTCCTGGAGAACGGGAGCTCTGCTTTCAGGGGGCGGGTGTGTTTGGGGGGGAGCGGACAGTGGATAGACGGGGAAACTGTGTCATGTTCGGCGTGCATATCAGCATACCAAGATTATCTTGTTTTCCTCGGATAAGCTGGGCCGACACAACGCTTTCAGCCACGATGACGGCTTATTGATGCAATTATTAAACACATACAGCTGCAACGTTTGCTGCGTTCACTTTCGTCCGGAAAAAAACACGGCAGGTGAAGTTTCACTGAAACAAACGGCACTAAAAGCGAGTTTAAATCATTTTATTCCTGTTTTAACTGTTTTTGGGTGTATAAAAATGAACAAGGAGCCAAAAGATTTCCCTATAATGGAGGATAAAGGTTAAATACTACAGAAGTTTCCTTATATTTACCACCAAGGGTCATTTAGGTTCCAGTAATACAAAAAAATCAAGTCTAGTTCTGTTGTTCCGTCATTATTAAACGTGCTCGTTTGTATTCCTAAATATTAACCCATAACTGAGTAGAATAATCTCATAAAACTGCCTCCTGGTCTTCATTGTTCTGACAAGTCCGATGTTGCGAAGTAAATATAACAAACGTGAGTACTTACTTTGTATCAGCTGTCGGAGCTGAAGAGTTTCTTATTCTCCGTTTCTACTCCAGCACTTCCTTCGCAAACGAAACCTCCAAATTCTTTAATTTTATCCACTTTCCAAACCGTATTTTGTGTCTTCAAACTCCATGAATTGACCTCCGTCTTTACGGCTGTGTGCTGAGTAAAATCTTTCAAAATGTTACGCCTCGAGTGTGCCACAGTTGGGACAGAAACACTGGCTTGCGCACGCGCTGACCTGGGAGCGGTTTGTATATTTAGACACCACGTTCGCTTCCCGACGTGTCCCGAAAGAAATCTGTTCCCAGATCGGCGCGACGCAGAGAATGCGCCCCAGGCTCCGCCCACTCTCCTCGCTGATTGGTCAGAAATATATTGAGGCGGGCTCGATGATAGAGTTTTGTATTTTTATTGGTTGAATTTAATATCAATTATCGGCTAATGCCTTCCTTAAATCCGTCTCTCTGCTGACACCAGAAAAATAAACGTTCATACCTAGAAAGAATAATCCTTCAAGAAACGGAGTTTAAAGGCTAAATAAATTAAAGTGCCACTTTGTCTTAACTCAGTCGTTACAAATTAATTTGTCTTTCGCATTTGCCCGCTTTTCCCCGTTCAGAAAAAGGGACTTTATTCTGAATTTCACTTCCTTTTTAGTATAAAAATGTTCTCTCTAGTGGATAAAAATGTAATTTAGTGCATCTTTATGGCGCTTTTAATCTGATTCTGAACTAAAAGTTGTTCAACATCGCCCTCTGTAGGTCTAATCAAGATTTAAAAAGCAACCAGTGGTTGTAGGATGTCAATTTATTTTCAATATATACAAAAAGAAATATGTTTCAAACAGCTGGACTCTGTTGTGTCACAGTTAAGTGATTAAACTATTTTTTGATATAGTTATAGTGATATCAGGTAAAATGAGCCACAGGTTTCAGCCTCTTTGCTTTTTCAAATTTAACAGCAAGTGCCTGCAAATTATTTAATATTGTTGCTACATGTGTTTGTTTGTTTTTTACAAAACCATTTAAATTGATTGGTCTGCGGTTGCTGATGTAGGCGGGATCACGTTTTGCATCCATGCTGCAGAGGAAAACTGTGAGTTGAGGGGTCTGGCAGACAAATTTTTCTTGAAAATGATTTTTAAAAAGTGTATATCTCAAATAGCTTATTTATTTTACATTTTGCAATTTACTCCACCAAACGGATTGTAAAATTTTACTCTATTAGCTTTATTTTCTATGTAAAAGTATTATTTGTGGGCGGCTCAATTTACAAAGATACAACATTTCAGCTAAAATGAGCCTCCTTCAGAGCTCAGTTTTGATTGTTCCTTTGATTAAATGTCATTTATATTTGAACATATGAATATATCATAACATGATCACATATTTGTTCTTATTTCCCTGTAATTATGCACGGCCAAGACTTTTATGCACGAGCTTTGGTGCAGGATGCATTGTGAGATGCAGATACATGGATGCATGCATGCACAAACACGAACACCGGAGTTCTAAAATTATCATGTTAGCGTCGTCCTTGCATCATTTATCTAACCTTTAATTAACCAGTCGTTTTTCCTGTTATTTTTGCAGCCTTTTGTTGCTCCTGTTCCAACTTTTGACAGACTTGTTGCTGCATTAGATTCACAATCAATTTATAGTGTTCACAAAATGGTAAAATGCCTCAGTTTCAACCTCTGATATGTTGTTTATGTTCTATTAAGAATTACATGTTGGTTGATGAGGTATACAAATAATTGCTTTTTTTTAATTTGAATTTTACAGTGTCCTGACTGTGGGATCTGAGGCATTGCAACTGACCACTTAACAGTTTTTTCCAAATGTAACATTATATTGTATGAGCTCTGTAGCAACATTGTATATGAGTATTAATCAAAATTACAGTTAATTGTATTTTTATTAATCAAAAATGACTGTTTTGCTTTGAAATTTGAGTGGCTCATTTTAACTGAACGGGTGGCCCACTTTACCTGAATGCTGCTCATCTGAAAAATGTGGGACAGCTGATGTTTCCACAGCGATAGCAACTGAATGATAAAACTTAGTTGCATGAATTCAACACAGAAATATTAGAAACAATCCTTATAAACCACAAAAACAGAATTCAGTGTCACAATATTTTCCTCTGGTTTCCCAAGTGATTTACCAAAATTTACCTGATGTCACCCCGAAATCATATATTCATAAAAAGATAAAAGCACGTACAGCTGAAAAAGTTCCAGAGATGTGGTAAGAATATGCCCCCCCCCCCCCCCCCCCCCCCCCCCCGTCCCTGTCTCTTTTAGGGCGTGTATCAAAATGCTGAGACGCCTCTTTTGTGCTCCTTTGTTCTCAGCGTGGGATATTATGCGGGATGTATTGTCTGTGAACACCAAGGGCCCATGGCCCCCACCTCACAGCTACACACCGTTCATACATAGATATGCATACAATCATAGACGATTTTAGCCCATCTTTGGGGGGTGTTGAAGCATCCATAAATTAAATCCTAACAACGCTGGAATTTGAGAGATTTTACACTTACACACACACGCGTGTGTCAGTTTTTTAAAAAATTTGGATCGATTTACGATGTATTGTTACATTGTTACATACAAATATATTTCTAGTAGAACTATTGACATGAAATTTTCACCAGATGTCGGCAACAACCCAACTAATGCACACATACAAAGAAATCCTAACATTTATGTCCATAAATGAAGTTATGTGTCATATAGTAAAATGAAACAGGGAATATGTATTGAATACTAACTGAAATTTATTTACTACTACGTGTAAAAGCCTTTGTTGGTGGTTCCAGCATCCAGACGCCTCCTGTATGCAGAAACCAGTGGAAAACGTTGCTCAGGAGTGATTTTGGTCCATTCTTCCACAACCTGCCTTCAGATCTTCAAGGTTCCGGGTCTCTTCTGTGAACTCGGATCTTCAGTTCTTTCAGGTCCGGTGATTGACAGGTCTGTTCTAGCAGCTTTATCTTCTTCTTCTTAAAGCAGGTGAGCGTTTCTGGTCCGTTCTAGCAGCTTTATCTTCTTCTTCTTAAAGCAGGTGAGTGTTTCTGGTCCGTTCTAGCAGCTTTATCTTCTTCTTTTTAAAGCAGGTGAGTGTTTCTGGTCCGTTCTAGCAGCTTTATCTTCTTCTTCTTAAAGCAGGTGAGCGTTTCTGGTCCGTTCTAGCAGCTTTATCTTCTTCTTCTTAAAGCAGGTGAGTGTTTCTTTGTCCGTTCTAGCAGCTTTATCTTCTTCTTAAAGCAGGTGAGTGTTTCTGGTCCGTTCTAGCAGCTTTATCTTCTTCTTTCTTAAAGCAGGTGAGTGTTTCTGGTCCGTTCTAGCAGCTTTATCTTCTTCTTAAAGCAGGTGAGTGTTTCTTGTCCGTTCTAGCAGCTTTATCTTCTTCTTAAAGCAGGTGAGTGTTTCTGGTCCGTTCTAGCAGCTTTATCTTCTTCTTCTTAAAGCAGGTGAGTGTTTCTGGTCCGTTCTAGCAGCTTTATCTTCTTCTTCTTAAAGCAGGTGAGCGTTTCTGGTCCGTTCTAGCAGCTTTATCTTCTTCTTCTTAAAGCAGGTGAGTGTTTCTTGTCCGTTCTAGCAGCTTTATCTTCTTCTTAAAGCAGGTGAGTGTTTCTGGTCCGTTCTAGCAGCTTTATCTTCTTCTTAAAGCAGGTGAGTGTTTCTTGTCCGTTCTAGCAGCTTTATCTTCTTCTTCTTAAAGCAGGTGAGTGTTTCTGGTCCGTTCTAGCAGCTTTATCTTCTTCTTCTTAAAGCAGGTGAGTGTTTCTGGTCCGTTCTAGCAGCTTTATCTTCTTCTTCTTAAAGCAGGTGAGCGTTTCTGGTCCGTTCTAGCAGCTTTATCTTCTTCTTCTTAAAGCAGGTGAGTGTTTCTTGTCCGTTCTAGCAGCTTTATCTTCTTCTTAAAGCAGGTGAGTGTTTCTTGTCCGTTCTAGCAGCTTTATCTTCTTCTTCTTAAAGCAGGTGAGTGTTTCTGGTGCGTTCTAGCAGCTTTATCTTCTTCTTAAAGCAGGTGAGTGTTTCTGGTCCGTTCTAGCAGCTTTATCTTCTTCTTAAAGCAGGTGAGTGTTTCTTGTCCGTTCTAGCAGCTTTATCTTCTTCTTAAAGCAGGTGAGTGTTTCTGGTCCTGTTCAGAAATGGACACTGTTCGCATCCATGATACCATGATTGGCAACATATAAAAGGTCACAGCTTTAAAGTATGGAGTGGCACCTGTTCAATAAACAAGATCTGTTCTGAAGACATCACTCAAGTTCTTACCCGACTACCTGCGGCGATTACTGTAATCTGGACCAGTCATCTCAGTACAGTCCTTTCTGATAGACATATTCAACTATCAATAAATAACAAGGTCCTTCGAGCCGGAACAGCGATTGCCACAGCAAGATGTCTTCCCCTGATGGTGTTGGTCGCCCGCGACGTGCCAGACATCAGCCACGCCGCCTTGACGACTTCCTGCTCACTCTGCCTGAACGTAGGCTTCCTCAAACACAACCACCTTCACAGATCCACTCCAGCATTGGTGATGGCAGGCCTCGGGATGATGCAAGGGCTCCCCCTGCTGTCCATACCCCTTATACCACTCAGGACAGCGGGCCTCATGAGGCACAAGCGCCCCCTGTTGTCCAAACCCCTCATACATTTCAAGCTCAGAGCCTCGATCCAGCTAGTGTTCTCTCAGCCCTTAAAGAGATGCAAGAAGACAACCAGCTGCTACGTCGACAGATGCAGGAAGTACTCTGGGCTATCACACCCCTGCCTCCTGCAGCCCATCAGTACACAGCCACTGGTTGCAGACCCCAGATCTCAGGTCAGCTCAACTTCGAGGAGAGGAGCTTCCCAGCTCCACCTCCTTCTTCGAACTACACCCCTCCTTCACGGCAGTCATTTGAACAGCCCAGTATGGAGGAAGAGCCACTGCAAGAGGTAGTTTGCACCATTCCACGGACTCTCCCCACGCAACCACAACATGACTCATGGCCACCACCACCACCGCTGTCAGGGTTTTATCACTCCTCACCCAGTGCACCAGGGCCTACGTCACGGCAGCAACCGCTGCCTTCACAGAGGCCACTCCCTCGCGTGGCAGCGGAGCTCAGCGAACGCCTGAGAGGCATGAACATTCAGCCTGACAGCAGCATCCAAGCTTCAGCCCCCCTTGTCTCCACCCCAGCATATGTGGCGCCATACACCCTGCCTCGCATTCCGATGACCACCTCAAATCAGCCGCACGTTCATCTACCGGCAGGCCAAAGGATAGAGGACCAGGGGGTCTACAATCAGTCTCCTCCATCACATCCTGTGAGTCAGTCTCCCATGCCGCTCAATCAGGAGATGACCTACCGTGGGCCAAAACCTCACATTCCATTGTTCAGCGAGGACGACCCTCGTCAGTTTGCTCGACTAAAGCTGGCGCTAGACAACCTCCTACCTGCCGATGCCACTGAGCGGTTTAAATATCAAATATTAGTGGACCATCTGAAGCTAGAGGATGCACTGCTCATTGCAGACTCGTACAGCAATTCTGGACATCCATATACCAGTACAATGACTGCGCTCACCGAGCTGTATGGACAGCCACACAAACTGGCCTTGCAGCGCATCACAGAAGTATTGGCGGAGCCACCTATCAAGAGTGGAGACAGCAGAGGGTTTCGCATGTTTGCTCTAAAGGTGAGGGCCCTTGTGGGAATGCTGGGACAACTGAGGAATGAAGGCAGAACCGAGCTGGAATGTGGATCGCACGTGTCACGCTTACTGTCAAAGCTGCCACACGATCTCCGTGCTCAGTTCAAGAGGTTCATTAACCCCCTCCAGATTCCCATTCCAACATTGCTGGACTTTGCAGAATGGCTTGAATACGAAGTTCGGGTGCAGGAGGACGAGGTTCACCATCCTCATATTTCAAATGAGGGCCAAGATGACAAGCGTAAACATGCTAAACGGAAGCAGACTCAATCCACCCGCTCCACTACTGTGCTGCTGGTTGACCCCCCCCCGAAGCAAGCAGAGACAGTAAATCCTCCACCTCAGAAAGCAGCAAAGCCGAAAAAGTATTGCCCATTTTGTGACAGCCAGCTGCACTACTTCAATCAGTGCACTCCATTTAAGCAGCTCTCTACCGAGCAGCGGGTGAATTGGATCAAAGAGAGCAAACGCTGTTGGAGGTGTGGGAGAGACCACAGAGCTGCACAGTGTTATTTAAAGGCACGATGCCAGAAGTGTGACCGCACACATTTGGAAGTGCTGCATGAGGTGAATAGCTCCAACAAGACAGAGAAAATCACTACTCCTCCCACCAGTCAGCCTGCGACATACTATTTGGACCCAGCACGCAGGAGCCACTGTGTGCTGCTCAAAATGGTGAAAGTGTGTCTTCATCATGGGAAAAATAAGGTGGAGACATACGCCATCCTTGACGACGGGTCCGAGCGCACCATTATCCTTCACCAGGCTGCTCAGGAGCTTGGTTTGCAGGGTGAGAGGGAGGACCTTGCACTCAGAACCATCCGCCAGGACATCAGAGGTGTGCCAGGGATGTCAGTCTCCTTCTCTTTGTCACCAATAGGCCAACCGCAGAAGCGCTACAGAATCAAGCATGCGTTTTCATCTGCCGAACTTGGTCTGTCCGCACATTCCCATCCAGCAGAGGCTCTACAAAAGACCTATCGCCACCTCAGGGGTCTGCCTCTCCAGTCATTTTCAAATGTTCAACCACTTCTGCTTATTGGATCTGACTACCCCCACTTGCTGACCCCCGTTGAGCCAGTGCGCTTAGGCCCACCGGGTGGACCGGCTGCACTGAAAACACGCCTAGGATGGACACTGCAGGGCCCTGCCAAGGTACTCATCCATCAGCCTTCTACTAATCAGTGCCTGTTCACCACCTCCCTCTCGCCTTCATCAGAGCTGCTCCAGCACGTGTCCAAGCTATGGCAGATGGATGTACTGCCATACCGCAATGAGAAGCTGGCTACAAGATCAAAGCAGGACACAGCAGCCGTCAAGAGGTTGGAGGAACGAACAGTCAGAGTGGAAGTGGATGGTGTTTATCGGTACGCCACTCCCCTTTTATGGAAGGAGAACACTCCGACACTCTGTGCACCCAAAGAGGCAGTCCTCGGTCACCTGCGGGGTACAGAGAAGCGTCTGGCCCGGGAGCCTGCTAGAGCTGACTCATACAGGCAAGAAATCAAGAAGCTCTTCAATGCTGGCTATGTGAACAGACTTTCCTCCCCTGAAGCTGAAGCCAGTGACCGTGCATGGTTTATACCTCATCACATGGTTCATCACAACGGCAAGGACCGCATCGTGTTTAACTGTTCTTTCACCTATCAAGATGGGAACCTAAATAAACAGCTCCTGGCCGGTCCTACTCTAGACTCATCCCTACTTGGCGTTCTGCTTCGCTTCAGGCAGTATTCAATCGCCGTCAGCAGTGACATCAAAGGGATGTTCCATCAGGTGCGTCTCCTTCCTGAGGACAAACCCTATCTGCGCTTCTTGTGGCGAGAAATGGATCGTAGTAGGGAGCCAGATGTCTACGAGTGGCAAGTCTTGCCATTCGGGACAACCTGCAGTCCATGCTGCGCCACTTTCGCTCTCCAGAAGCACGTCCAGGATCACAGCAGCCCAGAGGAGGACACCCGCCACTGTATCGAGCGCTGCTTTTATGTGGACAATCTCCTGCAAAGCTTCACCACCACTTCAGAGGCCAGGCAATTGGTCGACAAATTGCAGCCATTACTTCAGTCAGGTGGGTTCGAACTGCGCCAGTGGGCTTCAAATCAACCAGACATCATCAGCCACTTGCCAGCTGACATCAAGTCAGAGAGTTGTGAACTCTGGCTGTCACATGATGCTGCTGACCCTCAGGAGAGGACTCTGGGACTCCTCTGGCACTGCATGTCAGACACACTCACTTACCGACTCCGCCACTCAGAACAGCCAGAGCCTACCATGCGCAGCATCTATCGGGTCCTAGCCAGACAATACGATCCTCTTGGTCTGCTCATCCCATACACCACACGAGCGAAAATCCTGGTGCAGCGGTTGTGGAGCAATAAAAGAGACTGGGATGACCCTAACCTGCCTGAGGACATACTGCAGTTGTGGCACACATGGGAGAACGAACTCCATCAACTTCCTTCCCTTACACTGCCCCGGTGCTATGTGCAACCAGGCACCGACAAGATGGCGTCCACTCAGACCATACACATCTTCACCGATGCATCAGAGCGGGCATACGGGGCAGTAGCCTATCTCAGGACTGTGGACGAGACAGGTTACACCCAGCTGGCCTTCCTTGCAGCCAGGTCACGGGTTGCCCCAGTCAGACAACAGTCAATTCCCAGATTGGAGCTCTGTGCGGCCCATACTGGTGCCCAGTTAGCAGCTGTCCTTAAGAAAGAACTCACCCTGCCCATCACCAGCATCACTTATTGGACTGACTCGACCACGGTGTTAAACTGGCTGCAGTCACAATCCTGCCGCTATAAAGTGTTTGTTGGCACCAGGGTGGCCGACATTCAGGAGCTGACGGAGGGCAGCATATGGAGGTATGTAACGTCGTCAGAAAACCCTGCAGATGACATCACAAGGGGGCTAACTCTGTCACAGCTGCTTCAAGATCACCGCTGGAGTCATGGCCCGCCATTCTTGCTGCAAGATGAATCTTCATGGCCTGTGTGTCCAGACGTCATGGCACCTGAGGAGCCAGATGAACTCCGCAAGTCACAGTTCTGTGGCCACCTGACAGTGAGTCCCAACCCACTGTTGCCTGATGCCAGAAACTACAGCAGCTATCAGGAGCTGCTGGATGCTTCCGTCAGAGCCCGTCATGGGGCGGCTACAACTTCTGACCCCACTGCAGAGGACTACAGACAAGCTGAGATGGCCCTCCTCAGAGCCGTACAGACCGACTGTTTCCAAGAGGACTTCCATCTGCTCTCACAAGGGAAACCAGTCCCCCACAACAGCAGGCTCCTCACACTGGCTCCAGAGTATGATACAGACGCCCAGCTGATTCGCGTGGGAGGGCGACTTCGCAGATGTGAGACTTTGGCGGAAGAGTCCGTGCATCCAATTGTACTGGATCCACATCACCTCATCACCCAGCTCATCATCCAGGATTTTGATGCTCGACTTGCACATCCAGGACCAGAGAGAGTATATGCAGAGTTGCGTCGACGATTCTGGATAATGAGGGGGAGAGCAGCTATCAAGAAACACCAGTACAACTGTCCTGAATGTCAGAAGTGGCGGGCCCGTCCAGTTGTCCCTAGAATGGCGGATCTCCCACCTTCCAGTCTGCGTCTCCATCAACCGCCCTTCTATTCGACAGGGATGGACTGCTTCGGACCCTACCTCATCAAAATCGGGAGACGGACTGAAAAGCGATGGGGTATAGTTTTCAAATGCCTTACCATGCATGCCATTCACCTAGACCTCCTCACCAGCATGGATACTGATGCCTTTCTGATGGCGTTGCGGCGTTTCATCGCACGCCGTGGCAAGCCTTACGAGTTGATTTCAGATCAAGGCACCAATTTCAGAGGTGGCAGTTCAGAGCTTCAGGAGGCATTCAAAGCACTCACCCCACAGCTCCAAGCACTATTGGCCAGTCAACAGATCGATTTCAGATTCAACCCCCCAAATGCCCCTCATTTTGGTGGATCCTGGGAGCGCGAAATCCGCTCCATCAAAACTGCCCTCCGTACTACTCTGGGAGCTCAGTCAGTCAGTGAAGATGTCCTGACGACGGTCCTGATCGAAGTTGAAGGCATCATCAATTCGAAGCCCCTGGGTTATGCTTCATCCGACATTGCTGACCCAGACCCCATCACGGCAAATATGTTGCTGATGGGGCGGCGCGACCCATCTTTGCCTCAGGTAGTTTACTGCGACAGCGAGCTCCTCAGTCGCCGCAAATGGAGACAGTGTCAGGCACTTGCTGACCAGTTTTGGTCTAAATTCATCACCAACTACCTACCCTCCCTCCAAACACGTTCCAAATGGCAGCTTGAAAGGGACAACCTGAAATTGGGCGACATTGTCATGGTTGTTGACCACCAACTCCCTCGGGCTCTGTGGCCTGTGGGCAGTATCACCGCCATCGTCTCTGGAGCAGACAGCCGGGTACGGACGGCACAGGTCCAAGTCAAGGACCGAACCTACACACGACCTGTCGCCCGGCTCATCAGGCTTCCAGCCCTTCCCACGGGTTCACCCAGCTGACTTCAAGGACAGCAACTTCCCTCAGTGAAGTTGGGGGCGGCTGTTCAGAAATGGACACTGTTCGCATCCATGATACCATGATTGGCAACATATAAAAGGTCACAGCTTTAAAGTATGGAGTGGCACCTGTTCAATAAACAAGATCTGTTCTGAAGACATCACTCAAGTTCTTACCCGACTACCTGCGGCGATTACTGTAATCTGGACCAGTCATCTCAGTACAGTCCTTTCTGATAGACATATTCAACTATCAATAAATAACAGGTCCGTTCTAGCGGCTTTATCTTCTTCTTCTTAAAGCAGGTGAGTGTTTCTGGTCCGTTCTAGCGGCTTTATCTTCTTCTTCTTAAAGCAGGTGAGTGTTTCTGGTCCGTTCTAGCAGCTTTATCTTCTTCTTCTTAAAGCAGGTGAGTGTTTCTGGTCCGTTCTAGCAGCTTTATCTTCTTCTTAAAGCAGGTGAGTGTTTCTGGTCCGTTCTAGCAGCTTTATCTTCTTCTTCTTTAAGCAGGTGAATGTTTCTGGTCCGTTCTAGCAGCTTTATCTTCTTCTTCTTAAAGCAGGTGAGTGTTTCTGGTCCGTTCTAGCAGCTTTATCTTCTTCTTAAAGCAGGTGAGCGTTTCTGGTCCGTTCTAGCAGCTTTATCTTCTTCTTCTTAAAGCAGGTGAGTGTTTCTGGTCTGTTTTAGCAGCTTTATCTTCTTCTTCTTAAAGCAGGTGAGTGTTTCTGGTCCGTTCTAGCAGCTTTATCTTCTTCTTCTTAAAGCAGGTGAGTGTTTCTGGTCCGTTCTAGCAGCTTTATCTTCTTCTTCTTAAAGCAGGTGAGCGTTTCTGGTCCGTTCTAGCAGCTTTATCTTCTTCTTCTTAAAGCAGGTGAGTGTTTCTGGTCTGTTTTAGCAGCTTTATCTTCTTCTTCTTAAAGCAGGTGAGTGTTTCTGGTCCGTTCTAGCAGCTTTATCTTCTTCTTCTTAAAGCAGGTGAGTGTTTCTGGTCCGTTCTAGCAGCTTTATCTTCTTCTTCTTAAAGCAGGTGAGCGTTTCTGGTCCGTTCTAGCAGCTTTATCTTCGTCTTCTTAAAGCAGGTGAGCGTTTCTGGTCCGTTCTAGCAGCTTTATCTTCTTCTTCTTAAAGCAGGTGAGCGTTTCTGGTCCGTTCTAGCAGCTTTATCTTCTTCTTCTTAAAGCAGGTGAGTGTTTCTGGTCCGTTCTAGCAGCTTTATCTTCTTCTTAAAGCAGGTGAGTGTTTCTGGTCCGTTCTAGCAGCTTTATCTTCTTCTTCTTAAAGCAGGTGAGCGTTTCTGGTCCGTTCTAGCAGCTTTATCTTCTTCTTCTTAAAGCAGGTGAGCGTTTCTGGTCCGTTCTAGCAGCTTTATCTTCTTCTTCTTTAAGCAGGTGAGTGTTTCTGGTCCGTTCTAGCAGCTTTATCTTCTTCTTCTTAAAGCAGGTGAGTGTTTCTGGTCCGTTCTAGCAGCTTTATCTTCTTCTTAAAGCAGGTGAGTGTTTCTGGTCCGTTCTAGCAGCTTTATCTTCTTCTTAAAGCAGGTGAGTGTTTCTGGTCCGTTCTAGCAGCTTTATCTTCTTCTTCTTTAAGCAGGTGAGCGTTTCTGGTCTGTTGTAGCAGCTTTATCTTCTTCTTCTTAAAGCAGGTGAGCGTTTCTGGTCCGTTCTAGCAGCTTTATCTTTTTCTTAAAGCAGGTGAGCGTTTCTGTTCCGTTCTAGCAGCTTTATCTTCTTCTTAAAGCAGGTGAGTGTTTCTGGTCCGTTCTAGCAGCTTTATCTTCTTCTTCTTAAAGCAGGTGAGTGTTTCTGGTCCGTTCTAGCAGCTTTATCTTCTTCTTCTTAAAGCAGGTGAGTGTTTCAGGTCCGTTCTAGCAGCTTTATCTTCTTCTTAAAGCAGGTGAGCATTTCTGGTCCGTTCTAGCAGCTTTATCTTCTTCTTCTTAAAGCAGGTGAGTGTTTCTGGTCCGTTCTAGCAGCTTTATCTTCTTCTTAAAGCAGGTGAGTGTTTCTGGTCCGTTCTAGCAGCTTTATCTTCTTCTTCTTAAAGCAGGTGAGTGTTTCTGGTCCGTTCTAGCAGCTTTATCTTCTTCTTCTTAAAGCAGGTGAGTGTTTCTGGTCCGTTCTAGCAGCTTTATCTTCATCTTCTTAAAGCAGGTGAGTGTTTCTGGTCCGTTCTAGCAGCTTTATCTTCTTCTTCTTAAAGCAGGTGAGCGTTTCTGGTCCGTTCTAGCAGCTTTATCTTCTTCTTCTTAAAGCAGGTGAGCGTTTCTGGTCCGTTCTAGCAGCTTTATCTTCTTCTTCTTTAAGCAGGTGAGTGTTTCTGGTCCGTTCTAGCAGCTTTATCTTCTTCTTCTTAAAGCAAGTGAGTGTTTCTGGTCCGTTCTAGCAGCTTTATCTTCTTCTTAAAGCAGGTGAGGGTTTCTGGTCCGTTCTAGCAGCTTTATCTTCTTCTTAAAGCAGGTGAGTGTTTCTGGTCCGTTCTAGCAGCTTTATCTTCTTCTTCTTTAAGCAGGTGAGCGTTTCTGGTCCGTTCTAGCAGCTTTATCTTCTTCTTCTTAAAGCAGGTGAGCGTTTCTGGTCCGTTCTAGCAGCTTTATCTTTTTCTTAAAGCAGGTGAGCGTTTCTGTTCCGTTCTAGCAGCTTTATCTTCTTCTTAAAGCAGGTGAGTGTTTCTGGTCCGTTCTAGCAGCTTTATCTTCTTCTTCTTAAAGAAGGTGAGAGTTTCTGGTTCGTTCTAGCAGCTTTATCTTCTTCTTAAAGCAGGTGAGCGTTTCTGGTCCGTTCTAGCAGCTTTATCTTCTTAAAGCAGGTGAGCGTTTCTGGTCCGTTCTAGCAGCTTTATCTTCTTCTTAAAGCAGGTGAGCATTTCTGGTCCGTTCTAGCAGCTTTATCTTCTTCTTCTTAAAGCAGGTGAGTGTTTCTGGTCCGTTCTAGCAGCTTCATCTTCTTCTTCTTAAAGCAGGTGAGGGTTTCTTGGCTGTGTGGTGGGACGGTCGTCTTGCCGAAAGATCCAGCCTCTTTTCATCTTCAGCAGATTCTGGTCCAGAATGTCTCTCTACTGTCCTCCATTCATTCTTCCTTCAATCATTTGAAGTCTGCCAGTACCACATGCTGAAAAACAGCTCCCACCATGATGCTCCCACCTCCAAACTTCACTGTTGCTATGGTGATTTTGCTGCCATTTCTCCTCCAAACATGTTGTGTCTTATGACATCTGCAGAGTTCAGTTCTGGTCTCATCTGACCAGACTATGTTTCCCAGAACATCATGGGTTTGTCCAGATGTTGTGTTGCAAACTTCAAACCAGCATCAACCTGCTTCTTCTTCAGAAATGGAGTCTTGCGTGGTGTGCGTGCATGAGGGCCATGGCGGCTGAGTGCATTCCTTCTTGTTTTCTCTGAAACAACTGTAGCTGCTGGTTCCAGGTCTTTCTGAAGCTCTCCACGAGTGGTCCTGGGCTGTTGGAGAAGCTTTCTGATGATTGTTCTGACTCCTCTGTCTGAAATCTTGTGAGGAGCACCTGGCCGTGGCCGCTTTATGACCATGCCGTGTTCTTTCCACTTCCAGATGATGGTCCCAATGGTGCTCACTGGAACTTTCAGAAGGTTACAAATGCACCTGGAACCAATGCCTTCAGTGTAGGGATGCACGATATAATCGGCCCCCTATCGGTATCGGTCTATATCGGCCTTAAACTGAGTATAGGACATCGGCCACCCCACCAATATTTAACCAATCAGCCTGCTGTTTCTAAAGTCTTAAAAAAAAATAAACTTCGTCTTCTTCAAAAACTTCTCTTTTTTTTTGTTAACAGATTTTGATACTTCTAAAGACTAGGGGTGGGAAAAAGTATCGATACAGTGAAATATCACGATATTTTCATATGCTGACATCATGTCGACATTTAAAAACGCGGTATCAATCTATGTATTTTACTAATGAAATCTCATGGTATTTCATCATTCTGTTATGAAATTCCGTGAGAATTCACCAAAATTTTGATATTTTCATATGCTGATATCATATTGACTTTTAAAAACATGGTATCTATTACTGTATCACGAATGAAATCTCGCAATATTCCATCGTTCTGTTACAAAATCTTGCAAGAATTCACAAAATATCATGAGATTTTGTAACAGAATGATGAATTCTTGCGAGATTTGTAAGTAAAATAGATTGATATCACACTTTTGAATATCGATTTGATATTGGCATATGAAAAATATCACGATATTCCAGTGTATCCATATTTTTTCCCACCTCTATTTTTCAAAGGTTTGGAAACAAATAACAAAACTGCTATTTGCAATGCTATCTGCCATTTTTCAGCTTTAATATCGGCATCGATATCGGTTATTGGTTATCGACCAAATGAGTTTTAGAATATCGGCATGTCGGATGTCGGCCAAAATTCCAATATCGTGCATCTCTACTTCAGTGTGTTTGCAATAATAAGGTTGCGTAGGTCTTTAGACATCTCTTTGCTTTTACCCATCATGGAATGCTTCTTGTCTGACACCTTGGTGATGAGAAACCTTTTTAAAGGCATCAATCAGGACTAAAGCAGCTGATATTACTTTGCTCTGATAGGGGACAGGATTACTTTCTAAATACTGACAGACTGCAGCTGCTTTCTTGGCTTTCACATCTTTTTGTCTCCATTTCTTCATGTGTTCAATACTTATTCCCTGTTTCACTATATTACACATAACTTAATTTATGGACACAAATGTTAAGATTACCATCCAGATGGTGGAATCAGGTGTTCCATCACTTCCACAGGTGCATAAATGAAGCAGCTCGGCATGCAGACTGTTTCTACAAACGTGTGAAAGAATGTGTCGCTCTCAGGAATCAGTGAATTCCAGCGTGGAACTGTGATAGGATGCCACCTGCAACAATCCAGTGGTGAAATTTCCTCCTAAATATTCCACAGTCATCTGCAGCTGGATTGTAAGAACATGGAAGTGTTTGGGAACGACAGCATCTCAGCCATGAAGTGTTCGTCCACGTAAACTGATGGAGCGGGTCAGTGATGCTGAAGCTCATAGTGAGAAGAGGTGGCCAACTTTCTGCAGAGTCAATCACTACAGACCTCCAACCTTCATGTGGCCTTCAGATCAGATCAAGAACAGTGACAGAGAGCTTCATGGAATGGGTTTCCATGGCGACCAGCTGCATCCATCCATCCATCAGCAAGTGCGATGCAAAGCGTGGATGCAGTGGTGGAAAGCAGCCGCCGCTGGACTCTAGAGCAGTGGAGGTTCTCTGGAGGACCAATCACACTTCTCCATCTGCAATCTGATGGAGGAGTCTGGGTTTGGCGGTTGCCAGGACAACGGTTCATGTCTGACTGCATTGTGCCAAGTGTAAAGCTTGGTGGAGGGGGGATTATGGTGTGGGGGTGTTTCAGGAGCTGGGCTTGGCCCCTTAGTTCCAGTTTGGTGGAGGGGGTATTATGGTGTGGGGGTGTTTTCAGGAGCTGGGCTTGGCCCCTTAGTTCCAGTGAAAGGAACTCTGAATGCTTCAGCATACCAAGACATTCTGGACAATTCCATGTCCCAACTTTGTGGGACCAGTTTGGAGCTGGCCCCTTCCTCTTCCACCATGACTGTGCACCACAAAGCAGGTCCATGAAGACCTGGATGCAGAGTCTGGTGTGGAGGAACTGGACTGAGTCCTGACCTCAACCCCATAGAACAGCTTTGGGATGAATCAGAGCGGAGACTGAGAGCCAGGCCTTCTGGTCCAACATCAGTGTGACCTCACAAATGTGCTTCTGGAAGATGGTCAAAGATTCCCAGAAACACTCCTAAACCTTGTGGACAGCCTTCCCAGAAGATGAAGCTGTTCTAGCTGCAAAGGTGGACCAACGTCATCCTGAACCCGACGGATCAGGAATGATGTTACTGAAGCTCAGATGTGGGTCACAGCAGGTGGTAGACTTGTAGTCAAGACCGCAAAACCGAGACCAAGACACTACCAAGACCAGAGAGTGACAAGACCAAGACCAAGATAGACCAGCTTAAGACCAAGACTAGTTCAGTTTGAGACCAAGGCCGAGACCAAAAAACTTTATTTTTTTTTGCCATTTCTCATGAGTTGCTGAACCTAAGCACCATACTGGGTTCAGCTGCTTCGTATAAATATGAGACTTTATTATTTGGTACTTGAAGGGGTGTATAATGAAATATATATATATATATAATATATATATATATATATATATATAAACAGTACCTGCCTGGAAATGATAGGTTGCAAACCCCTTCTAGACCACTCGGCCAGTCTGAGACACTGTGAGACCGAGAGACCAGAGAACAAGACGGAGACCGAGACCAAAGACTGCCGAGACTGTGACAGGACCAAGACCGCAAAAAAGCAGTCTTGAGACCAAGACGGTCTTGAGAACTACAAGTCTAGCAGGTGGGACGATACTTTTAGCAGTATAGTGTATCCCAGATATCAGCGGTAGCAGCTTAACTTTGTTTTTATGATCAATATTCTAAATGTAAGTTTGGAAAACTGTCAGAATCTCCATAAATAAGGAAACGTGGGGTTGTGATGGATCTGGTTCACTGCTTAGACACAACACCTGCATGCAGATAGATAGATAGATAGATAGATAGATAGATAGATAGATAGATAGATAGATAGATAGATAGATAGATAGATAGATAGATAGATAGATAGATAGATAGATAGATAGATAGATAGATAGATAGATAGATAGATATTCATGGTTCCTGCAATGTCTTGATTTAACCACTAGATGTCAGAAGTGAACAACTCACCAGCTGCCTCTGACTAAACTCAAACATTAACAGCGTTTATTTACAAACTTCTCCACAACAACGTCACACTTTATTTGTTTATTCTTTTAAATGTTGCAAATAAACTGAAGACATCTTCTAACTGGTGGGTTAACACGTTATTTTCTGGACTGCTCGAGTCTTGTAACTGTCTTCCCCGGATGTTGCCATCACTGGGAGACGGGAGGTGGGAATGGGGGAGGGGGGTGAAGCTGGGTTGCCAGGTTTGTATATTATTATTATTATTATTATTACTATTCTAAGATCGTACATATATTTTCTTTTCATTTATTATTCACTTTAATTTACTGCCCACTTATATGAATAATTACGATTTTTCATGGTTCGTTGGAGCTTTTTACCTTCACAAAGTCAGCTTTTGGTTTTCGCTTTGCTGACATTCGTGGTTCTGGGGGAAACCAAGAAGTTGGGAAATTAATTTAGGATATAAAAGATGTATATGGATCCATAACTAAATAAAAAAAAAAGGGAAAAGATGATGGGTCCAAAATAATAAGTGTCCAAAAATAAATAAATCCGAACATGACCTATTTTAACCGGTTAAAATGACAAATTAGAATGCATTCACTTGAAAATTGTATTCTTCCCCCCCAATTTAATCTACTTTAACATCTTTATTTCATTCTTTTGATAAAAAAAAACACAATGTAAAATAAAACACCTGAATGAAAAGGAACAGAAAAAAGAAAATAGAATATATAATCTGCCCCAAACACCAATTGTTGAACCAATAACAATTTCATGTATAAAAAAGGGATTAAATAAATAAATAAATATAATAAAATATAATAAAAAAAATTTCCATTGAAGAAAAGGTTTTCTCATTAAAGAAAATTCATAATTCATCATAGTAATTCAAATAACAAGAAACTGAAAAAATTAATGATAAATAAAAATTTACTAAAATATAATTTAGTAAAATGAAAAACTGATTTTGAATTATGGCTTTAAAAAGATTATTTAAAAAAAAACTGTCTCAGGCAATTAAGAGCACCTTGCTCATGAACATGGACCAACATACCTGTCAGCAGGTGCAGACGTCTGATTGGACGTTACAGAAAACACCTGATTGCAGTGATTGAATCAAAGTGTTGCTCAATAACATTTTAGCTGAGGAGCCCCATCATGCTTGTTTACTTGTTTTATTTTTGTTTGTTTTAAACATTTCTATTGAACCACAATTCAAAATCAATGTCATGATTTTAAGAAAATTCTTATATTTTATAAGTTTTGTCAATTTCAACTTTTTCACCGAAAACAGATTTTCTAAATATATATATATATATATATATATATATATATATATATATATATACATATATATAGCCTCACCTGAGGCTGCGTCAGGTTCGCTGTAGGACGGAGAGATACAGAAATTCACTCCTGCAGCAGCATCACCCTGAAGAACAAAACTGACTGACTTATTATTGTTATGTTGTTATTTCATATTAATGTTATATTGTTAAAAACAAAAACAAGCAAAAAAAAAAAGAAAAAAAAGAAAGAAAAAAGACAAAAAAGAGCTTTTTTACAATGTTGAATTGTAAATACATATATATATATATATATATATATATATATATATATATATATGTATATAAAAAGAAATGAAATGAAATGAAAATGACTTTATTTATCCCAGAAGGGAAATTCGACAATGTAAAAAAGCTCTCTTTTTTTCCTTTTTTTCTTTTCTTTTTTTGTTTTCTTTTAACAATATAACATTGAAAATAATAATAATAATGTCAGTCGGTCAGTTAGTCTTGTTCTTTAGGGTGATGACTGCTGGTAGGAATGAATTTCTGTATCTCTTCGTCCTACAGTGAACCTGACGCAGCCTCCCACTGAACACACTCTGTTGATTCTTCACGGTGTTGTGGAGAGGAGGAAGAATCCTCCATCATCTTCATCAGCTTGTGCAGCATTCTTTTCTTTACGATCATCTCCAGCGGCTCCAGAGTTATTCCCAGCACAGAACCAGCTTTCTTAAATATATATATATATATATATATATATATATATATATATATATATATATATATATATATATATATATATATATGCTGTTTTCATGAATTGCTCGTCAACGCTCCTGCATTTATGGGCCGTCCTCCTCATTGGTGGATCCCCGCTACCTGGCAACCCCGCGCGCGGCTCCGCTGCTACGTCTATGCGGTCGCGCGACAGCGACGCGGCTGTGTGTGAGTGAGTGGGGGCGCTCTTCAGACCAGCAGGACTGCTACACACACAAGCTAGGTTGAAATAACAGACGAATTCAGGTCGCTGAATCAACAAGAAAATATCGTATCATTATCAGTCTTTCACATCCCACTCTAAACACACTAACACGGCATTGATGGTAATGTATGCGAGGAAACAACCGAGACTCGGCGATGGGTAAACATCTTTATTAACGTTACTTATTCTGCTTTTTCCTTTTCCTCCGAGCTACGCTTTGACAATCCGCCATTTTTACTGAAACCAAAATAAGTGTCTGGAAACTTGCACGCTCAGCTGTTGCGGGTCTTTCAGCCATTTCTCCCCGCTGACATTTGAAGCCTCGCATTCACGACTGTTTTCTCCTTTTTTGTTGCAGGTGCGACCGAAGAGATTCTCAGCCCTATCAGGTACTTGTTAGCAAGCCGTAGCCTGCTAGCTGGCTAGCAGCAAATAAGATTAAAATGGACACTCTAGCTCAGGCTTCTGGAGACCACTGCGGGCCCCAGTTAGTGCGGAAAATATCACGAAAAGTTCTAACAGTTTGGTCTGAAACACGAGTTTGAGCTCAGTTAACAACCCTAGCATAAATATAGTGAAATAAAGGTGGTATTAAATGGTTATATTCGTCGAATGAAGCGGTTTTAGAGAAGATAGAGGCGAGTTTTATTGCGGCTCAGAGCTAATGATAGCTTGTTAGCTTGCTAGCTAGCCAGTCCGATTAGGGCCTGACCGCAATCTGTCATTTTAAGGATATCGCCAGCTAAGCTCTTTTTACGGCAAACTACCTCTAATATTTACAGAGCAACATATAATATCACCAAACTGGGAGCAATGACTTATCATCATCTAGTATTTGACATTATTTTTACTTAGATAGTATTAGAGCTTTTAAGTAAATATTAAACGAATCCTAAGAAATCCTAAAAAGCTAATATTGCTCTTTACTGATTAAAATTAAAGACTTGACTAGCTTTTCTCACATAAACGCATAGCTGTGTAAATCAGGTGAGTTTAGTTTCGGGCTGCCACTATTTGTCAATTAATCAACTGATAGTTGACTATCAAAACTAATTTTATAATCAATCAATCGTTTGTTTATAAGCTTTGTTTTTCTTCTAAAATTGTCACTGTACCTTCTGCTGCCTTGTCTCTGGTCAGCTTCTTGAATTGTTTGCTGACATAAATAAACACACTACCAGTCAAAAGTTTGGACATTTTATTTCCATTAGATTTCATGAGAAAGTGTCCAAACTTTTGACTGATTCTGTAAATATGCTACAATTTTCATACCATCCGGTTAGTCGACTAATAAGGGTGCACGATAATTATCGGGCTTATAACAGGAAATTATTACATCATTCCTGTAAGTCCGATATCATGACAACTTGCTCCAATAACACGTATATTATTTTTGTCATCATGGCAGTGCTACGCTCACATTATGAGACTGGAATTATTGTTTAAAAATGCTTATATACATAAGCACTTCTGACCTGTCAGTCATTATTGTTTACAAATAAACTTTTTCAGATTGTGTTAACGTAAATGTTTGAATTTAACTTGTCAGTACATCATTTTCTATGGTTTTTTATCTATTCAATTGTACTACTTTAGTTTGTAATCCCACATGTATTTGCATCAGATCAAGGAGCCTTTTTTTGTATCAATAACAATCCAACTGATTTAAGTTGCTGTGCATTTGAGATATCGAATGCACAGCATGTTTGATATCTTTTAGAAAATGTTGAAAGGTTTGCTGATGGTTTTTAACTGGAAAAAATAAATATTTCTTCATTTCAAGAGTAAAAATTCTTTTTGGTTTTGTTAAAAGTGCTGATGTCATGATTAGGTATGTGTGTGTGTTATCGGTTATCTATATCGGCCTTTAGGAGCTGAAATTTATTGGTTATCGGTATTGGTTTTGAAAAAAGGTTATCGTGCGTCCCTACAAATCGACAAAATAATTGGTGACTGTTCGATGATTGAAATAATCGTTTGTGGCTGCCCGAGTTTAGTTGTATTTTTGCAACATCAGGACTCTGATTCAGAGGAACTTTGGGACTAAAAATTTAGCTTGACACTCAGCTTTTCAAAAAGAAAACAGGAATTAATGAAAGAGTTGGCTTTTTCTGAAAAAGATGCATCTCTAGATCAGTAACATTAATTTAGTCTTGCTCCTTTTTTTCTTTGTTTCGCACTGAATTGAAACTTAAAGTTTAGATATTCATCCTTGCAGGGAAATTATATTGCTGTAGGACAGATGTTGGATAAACATTTGGATCTTCTTAAAGAAAAACCTTTTTATTTGGGTTAAGAACTGTATATCTTGATTATGGCAGCTTTTCATCATTTGGTGTTATTAGAAGTTCATTAAAACATTACTTTAGAAGTCAAACATCTTGAGAGGTTGATTGTTATGCAGCGCTATAAAAGTGTGACTGAGAAATGATCTAATATCTACCGTCGAAATATCGTGAAACGTTTAAAAGTTGCTGATGGTTCAACAGACCCTTAGATTGTTAAAAAACTGGAGCTGTTATGAGTGAGATGTTTCATTTTTTCCTCAGACTCTCAAATACTCGTCCAAGAGCCATTCAGGAGGAGACCACCGGCATGAAAAGACGCGAGACTCCACAGACGTTACTCCTCCCTGCAAAATGCTCCGGCGGTCCGACAGTCCTGAAAACAAACACATGGACAGCACAGGGCACAGCAGAGCGAAGGCTGTCCACGCACACCGGGCCAGAGACCGGGACGGAGGTGAGACGGCGGCGGAAGTCGTGCTTTCACACAGGCCGGAGACAGAGCGCGGTCATCGTGATTGTTTTTATGACGCAGGGCGATAGCCATGCAGCTTCGGAGCCGTTGTAGGAAACCCTCGGCCCGTTTTCTCCCCAGTTATGATACGATGGTGGAGATTTTCCAGCTGAGGCACAGATGAGCGGCACCAGCCATCTCCGAACCACTGAAATAAGTCTCTGTTTCACTAAGATGTGTTTAAAGTTGACCCACTGACTGCAGTTATGTTGAGGTGTTGGCGGACGCATCTGAGCAGTATTTACTGGCTTTTTGACTTGTTTGGCTTTCATATCTTTAAGTGATTAGTTTTTTTTTTTTTAAATCAATATTTTAATTCAATCTTTAGTAAAGGAAAATGGAATTTGCACAAGCAACTTTTAAAAGTTGAGCGTTTTGTCTCAGTATTTTTATCTTATAATAAGGAATTCTTATTGGCTTGTGAGTCTTTAATCTTTATTGGAAATTTCATCTCACGATTAAAATAGATAAATTCAATTTATGAAGTTGCATTTATTTTTTTCTGTTTGCGCCATTTGATTAAATTTGTTCTCATATTTCAGACTTGTTTGTTTGATGTCACAGTTTTGCAGTTCAGGTGTACTACTTGAACTTAATTGATGTAGTTTAGTGGCTTCTAGTATTTTAGGGGTCTCAAGACAGAATGCAGTGTTAGATTTATAATATAAACAATTAGGCTGATATGTTTTATTGTCAATTATCATTACAGTGATAAAAACCTGAAATTATGGTGATGTATTTTTTAGTCCATATCGCCCGTCCCTGTTGGAAATGAACCTTATATTTATCACATCTAGTGTTTGATCTAACACAGATCTGCTGACACAGCAGCTTTGTTGTGCGGTGCAGAAAATGTCATTTAATTTTAAAAATATTTAAAGAAGTTGCACCAAATCTTCCTGCTGCAGCTGCGCTGATGCTTGTTTAGTATTTACAGCATCTACTTTGAATGCCACAGGAAAACTAACTTTCATCTTTGCAGATTTATGGCGTCTTAGGAGAGTTTGTTTTCAGGGTGTTGCAGAAAGAACACGCTGGTGTCAAACATCAGAGGAGGAGCGGTGCTGTTGTTTTCTTTGTTTTGAAAAAAGGAGATGAATTAGACGTGTTGGCTGTGGGATTTGTCACATTACTGGAAGTATTGATGAGGATTCAGAGGAATGCCGGTGAAGTCATTCACTCTGTCGTGTTGCAGATCAGAGATTCTCAATCCTGGTCCTAAGGGCCGATGTCCTGCAGGTAGGGGCGTCCCCGACTAAGAGTTTTCATCGTTGAACCTGATTCGTCAGATCATACATGTTTTTTTTTTTTCCTTTTTGATTCATAATCTCATTTGCGTCTTTTCTGCTCCAGAGAGAGCTATAACACCTCATTAAATAAATTTCATTTTTCACTTGGCATAAGATAGCAGGACGTCTCCATCAACTTCTATTCTTTATCACTGATTAGGCTGTTAAACGTGTCTGCTCGTTTAAATCCTTATTTATTTAACAAAAAGAAAATTACAAGGTATGTTGGTGTGAAGCAATTCATTAATTAGATTTTTATCTTTTAGTTAACACTGCGGGCATAAACCTAATATGTCAAACATATAGAGGAATTCCCATAGAATAACTGTCACTGAATAAATACAGTAATTACACAGCAACAAAAAAAAATAGACTCATAACGAAGTACAAAGTTATATCCATGTAAAACGGAAAGTAAAAGTCAGAAAGTGCGCAGCTAAAAGGTGATGACGCTGCTGAGACACACAGTCTCCAGGTAAAGTTTATAATGTCCCAAAATAAAACCAGATCTGACCTGAATAAATAAGTAAATTAATGCTGCCACAGAAACCTGCTCTGCAGCACCTGTTACCGTCAGACTCTTTACAAGTTATGTGTCAGGAAATCAAGTTAACAGGACAGCTGCGCTCCTCGCTTCGTTAACAATAAAGCCGACAGGAGAATCTCCTCTGGATGGAGTGGTGGAGGAGGAGGTGGAGGAGGAGGGGATGTGCAGAACATCACAGCCATGGTTATTCTACAACTTGCTGGATGGTTCAGCATCTTCCTCTGACATCTCCACCGTTCACTGAGGAGCCGCTCAGCAGCTGATGCAGCCAGACGGCGGTCCAGTTCAGGACGAAGATGAAAGCTGCTCTAGTCTGATATCAGCCGCAGGCTTCATGGTTCAGGACATTATGGTCCTTAAAAACGCGTTCTTTCCTGATTTAATCTGAATAATCCTCCAGTGCATCCATCTGGAACATTAACGCGGGAGTAGACGCGGTGTTTACGTCTGTCAGACTGTTTCCACCTTCAGACTGATGCAGCTTCTTCCAATGATTTACAACGATGATGATGATGTGACAGGTGAGGGTCCTTCATCACGTCTCTGCTACTTGGTCATAGAGACGTCTCTGTGGCTGAATGCTCAGCATGCGACTCACCAGGAGACTGCGGTTTAAACCCGCCTGCCCGGCCCTCCTGGTTCTGCCACACTTATAGTAACAGAATTATGAGGCTGCTAATCGACCTTTAACACCAATTATTTAAAGAACATCGTGTAAAAATCAAACGTTCAGCAACCTCCTACTGCCAGGATGGTATGATCTTTGCTTGGTAACCACATGTTGTGACTATTCGACTTAAGGCCTTTTACACACCGGGACCGATGCGAATAAACGGCACGAAATTGCGAATAATTCGGAGGAGAAATATCAAGGCATTTGTCTGTACACACCTGCTCCGACGCGAAATTACGAAGATGCAAGAACAAACTTGCATCGGTTATTCCAGAGGAACGTGCAGCAGTAACGGAGGGAGAGGCGGCTGCAGGTAAACTTCTGGATGCTGAAAAACAGCTGATCTCACCATGGAGACGCCAAATGTGGATTTTAAATACAAAACCTGGAGCTAATAACCTTGAATGGCAACTTGAGTGGTGATTTTTTTCCCCCTCGTTTGCCAAACAAGATGCTGCAACACAAAGATGACGACACCTGTGCCGTAATGATGTAGTAGCAGCGACAAAGCAACACGTCTCTTTTTCCTTTTTCTTGGTGCTTGCAGCTAGCTCTGACAGCCAGAGCGCCTTCTCTGATCGGTGGATTGCGTATCTGTCGGATGCGATATTCAGAAAATCGACCTCAGTTCGAAAAAAATAAACATTGCAAAATTGCGAGACGGAATTTTGATGTGAACGCTCCCGTCGATTGGAAAGTCATTTGATTAAAGCTTTTGCTGTGCGCATCTCTCAGACGAAATATTCAGAGTAGGTGTGTAAAGGCCTTTAGAGACTGACAGTCGATCACAGTCCTGGAAACGAATCGTAGAGTTGTCAACTATTCGGGGACACCCCTACCTGCAGGTTTTAGATCAGGGATTCTCAGTCCTGGGCCTCATTTATAAAGCTTGCTTGCACACTAAACTGGCCTGAAAGTGGCGCAAGTGATTTTCCAGCAAAGTTTTTAAATTAAAAAAACAAACCTGACGGGAAAACGTGCGCACCTGAACACAAAGTCTGAACCTGCGCACAAACACTTTGGAGAAGAGGAACTGGCGCCGGCGCTGCTGGTGAGATGATGAACTTCAGCAACGTTCATGCATTTAACCATCATATCAAGCTGGAGACCCTCGTAAACCCCCGTCTGTTCCTGGATTGAGCTGTACGATCCATCAGCCTCATTTAAGAGCTACAGTAGATCTTCAAAGGCCTCCTTCCACTGAAAACCGGTTTAACTTGCTCCTTCTGAAATACGGAGGGTTTCTCCTTGTTTACTTACACATGCTGACTTGCTAGCGTTGCGTTCCCCCCAGTCGGCTGTGCTTCCTTATCACAGAAACAATACGAAGAAAAGAGCGAATCGGGAACAGCCTTGCACTTCTACGTCACATTGCAAATAGCGTATCCCACGTGGGGTTTCTATCTGTCCATTGGAAGGCAGGTAACCCTCCACTACACACTAGAAGTAAAGACGGCACGACTGTAGCTTCGGAGTTGAGAAGCTAATTAGCTAGCTGTTTGTTAGCATGGCGGAACAAACTTGTTTGTCGGCTCTATTTCCTGTCTGTAACAAAATAAGAGCGGAGGGCGGAGCTTCCTTCATACACTGATGGGAGGCAGCCAATCAGACGGAAATTCATGAGAAGGACCCGGAAAAGCTGCCGATGGACCACAAGCCTCTCTTCTAGTATACAAATACAGCTGGAGAAAAAGATACCAGAAGGTTTTTTAAACAGAAACGATGCAGAATGCATTCAATAATAATGGAGAACACAGAAATATTAATGAAATCACCATGGAAGTACAACTTTAATTATACAGCGATGGCGCTTAACTGTAACCAGGTGTGGAGGCTGATTGTAATCACTGAGCGAACGTACTGTGGTGACACTCGTGTGTAATACTTCACCATGGATGCTGCACTGCTGGAAGATTCTGGCGAGGCGAGGACAGGGTGGAGAGGTTTTTAGAGACCACGAATATTTCCTGGTCCATTATTACTGTCTGATACTGATAGATTCCCCAGAGCAACCTTTCCTGATCTGGGATTCCTGGATAACTTCAGAGGGTCGCCAGACCGTTGGAATTGTGTAAACTAGATCCTTTTAGAATTTTTAGGGTTGTCAGGATAACTCTGCTCATGCAGGAAGATTAATCTGTTATATAAACAAATTCATTTTCTAAGAAATAAATTATAGCCTAACTCATAATAAAAATCACAGTTTGGCAATATCTTGGTCAGCTGAGTCATTTTTCGTCATGTTTTCTTACAGTTGTAAATAATCCACCAAAAACCACATTATCCCCCTAATTCATGAATATTCTGACAGTTTTCCAGCTTCACATGTAGATGCTGCAGGATGATCTGATATAAGAGCTCAGCCTTCACGGGGGTCACAAATACCAGCGTCTGGTATCTGGGGGGTCTGCTGTGTTGAAGTGGACCCGACCAACTTGCTGGAGCTGTTAAATCCATGGTGCAGCTGTTGACCACAACGCTCTCTGTGGAGCGAGCCATCGGTGTCATGATGGATGACGTACCGCTGACGTGATTCACCGCTGCAGCAGCGTACCGTCACTGCTGCTCATCTGTGATTCCACTGAAGGGCAAATAAAATGGTGTTTCGAGCCTCCACCACCAACAAGCACCTCCACTTCATTCTCCATGAAACTGCGTTTTCTTGTCTTCTCAGTCGCCACGATGAAGCTTTAAAGGGACTAGAGGCAGGAATGGGCTTTATGCACAGCTCCAGTACTTCCTGAACTTAGTACAGCACCTTTGTTTACTGTATTTTGTGATTGGATGAACTGATTAATCCAGGTGTGTCTGACCTCAGCAAATGGTCAGACACACCTGGATTAATCAGTTCATCCAGCAGTACTAAGTTCAGGAAGTACTGGAGCTGTGCATAAAGCCCATTAAAAAAAACAAACATGCATGTCCGTGTTTTTCATACTAATGGATGATGAAGCGCTAAATACCAAAAATAACGTTTCCACCACGTTTCTCTCCGTTACCTTGAACAGGCTGTGTGCTGCATAAAGCTGCAATTCGGTGTCTGAATTTCCCGCGCTGTCCTGCAGACGTGACGTCCAATGACGCTACATCCTCAGTTTTGATGCAGGAAGCAGACGGTCGCGGTAAATTCAAACGCTGTAAGCGTTAGTTATGGATTCTTCTGCCGTCAGCAAACGATCCAGATCAACTGAACGACACTAAAAAGTGGAACTATGAATAAAAAGCGTCGTAAACAACATTATAGCTTCAGTTTGTGCTCTGTGACGGCTTGGCTCGTGGCTGCAGGTACCTGAAGCGCCGGTCGCGAGTTTCATTTCTTAATCTTGCCTGAAGTCCCTCTAAATGCCACAGAGCAGCTGGCTTATTTACAGGGCGGTAACTGTACACAAAATTCACGGTTTGGGATCTACATCGGTACAGTAATGGAAAAAATACACAAATATTAACTGTCTTGTGTTTTATCAACAAGTTCACTAAAATTTAACATCACAGCCGTGTTCATAATACATACCTGAGCCAGTGTTTTCCCTACCAGACCCAGCACCGCTTTCTACAAAG
>JALJCO010000269.1:0-33914 GCA_023101725.1 Atherinomorus stipes | reverse complement strand
CTCATTTGTTTTCTTCTCCTCGTTTGTTCTCATTTTCTCCTCATTTATTCATTTATAGGTTTCACAAATCAGAAACAGTGCTTTAATTAATCTACAATCTCTAAAGAACATCTGAGTCCAGGTTTGAAAAGTCTACGTGTTGTAGTTTTTACACAGGACCTCCTTAACTCATTGACTGCCAGACCTTTTCCGAGCAGAGCTTCGTATTGCCAGGATTTTTAAGCATTTTCACTGATTTTTGGAGATCCACAGAATATTGTGTACTGTGCCAATACAAACACTGAATGTACCAAAGGAAAGCTTAGACTCTCTTCTTTTATCAGAAAAACCATTAGTTTCTAGCTTTTTCCATTCTTTAGTAATCTGCAGTAGAACATGGGTTTGTTGCAGCGAAAATGCCTGTTTCTGACCAAAAAGCAGAAAGAAAACAGCTACAACGGGAGTGTGGAAAGCTTCCAAGTGGAAAAGTGTCTTTGATGCCAATATTTTTTTTTACTTAAGTAACACCTTCATCATCTGAACAGCTGTTTACTTCTATGAAACAACAAATATTTATTTATTCTTGACCTCCTAAAAGCTCAACAAAGTTTATTTTGTGATGTTTTTCTAGATTTTTTTTAAATATAGAGAAATTGCAGAACAGCTAAATACATTGTTTACTGGATATATTGGATATATTTTGATACAGCTGTAATCTATATATTTGTAGCCTATATTTATTTTCAGTGCTAGAAACCTTAGACAGAAATAAATGCATCATGTAACTAGAAAATAATTGTTTGAATAATCATGATTTCAATATTGGCCAAAGTAATTGTGACAATGATTTTTTCCATAATCGGCCAGCCTAGTTCCTCCCAAACTCTGTCAGTACTACCAAGTACCAATTCCACATAAAATCAAATGGTACCATGTTTCAGTACCTAAATGGGAGTGGAAGAGTCTGGTGATTTCCATCCCAAACGTGAACGTTGTAGCATGACATCAGCTGCAGCGGCCGTGTGTTCAGTCAGAACCAGCAGCTGATTGAAGCTTTTCTGGCTTCACTTCTGTAAAACATCAAGCTCGTTACATGTAAAAAATGTAAGACAAGGGGGCGGGAACACGTCTGATCTGAGGAAGCAGCTGATTAAACACAATATTCTTCCAAAAGCTCCGTTCCCCAACGCTTCGTCTGCAGCCCGCAGAAAGAAGAGGGAGGAGTCAGTCAGCGCCTCAGCGGCTGAACAGATCTAATCGGGGGTCAGAAATAACCAGCGGGGGTCACAAACTCGTTCAAGAACTCAGTATGATGTAAATACTTACTGAGTTTACCATCAACCAACACAGGAAACCAGTTCAGGGCCCATGTGCAGGTCACATCTCTCCCTGCCTCCTTCACATCCCACATCTTATTAAACTCCTCATCACAGCGGAGTTTCCACACGCCAGTGCAGCAGCCACAATACTTCCATCTCTGTCACGGAGTCTGCATCTCTGAAGAAGCTTGTCTGGTTCAACTTCCAGCACGACAAAAACTGTCTGCACCAAGTTCGTGAGCTGATCACTGCAGCAGGAAGGTCACAGCCTCCAGACCTGCGCTAAATGGTATCAGTTTAGTGTCGGAGAACATTTCATCTTTATTCTCATTAAATTATTCCATCATTCAGTTTCTCTCTGTGAACCGACGCTGCGACACCATGTAGAATAAAAACAGCTGGATTTTGCTTTAATATACAGTATTAGTTAAACATTATATGTTGAGAATGAGAAATAAATCTGTTATTGGCATAACAGAGGTGTCAAAAAAGTTGGGTAGAAGTAGAAAGTAGAAACCCTGTTGGAGCAGTTTTCCAACCAATCACTGAACCAGCTGGGTTTGATTAGCTCCTCCAGGTAGATAGCTCGTTAGTGAAAACAGCTGTTCTAAAGGTGCTGGCACATCCAAAAACATGGCAGGATTTGTACTTGAAAACCACTTTCACTTCTACTTTTGACACCTCTGCATATAAAGACACACAAAAGTACTGAAAACTGGTACTGTTTGTACCCTGAAGTTGGCACCATCGATTCAAAATGTGAACGGTACTCATCTCTGGCCCCTCCATCAGGGCCTGTAGGTGAGCTGAACTACACTTGTCACTTGTCCAGGTGCAGCTGATAACAATAACAGTAGTTTTCTACATAAGAATTTTCCCATAGTTTTTTTCATGGAAGCATTTCAGTCACTCTAATTTTAAGATGTTGCTACGTTCTAATGGGATTCAAAATATGTAGAACATCGAATATACAAACTACTATCCTTGAATTATGAAAGTATGGATCCAGCAGAAAATCATGTCGCACTTTGTGGTTGAGCCACGCTGTGATTGGATAAAGCTTAAGATTAGAGGACTAATATTGTTGTGTCCCCCTTAAAGGATAACGTTTGTTTTTTTCAACCTGGACCTTATTTCTAGGAGTTTATACCTGCATTTACTCGCCGGTAAAGTTTCTCCATCACTTTGAGTCCTTCAAATGATATTTAGAATAGCGGCTCTTTGGCATGCATCCATGTAACGGCAGAGACGGGGCGACCTCTCTATATGAACGAACAGTGGCGTGCACAGACGTTTTGGGGGGCAGGTGCTCAGTGAAAAATAAGGGCACTTTGTGCATCATGTAGAAATGATACAGATTCTGATACTTGAGCTGTGGGTTTCGGCTGATACTGAGTAACTATGTTATAAAAAAATATATATTTCACCTGCATGACTGTGATATTATTATCATTATGGTAAATGTCTGGCTCAGGTTTAACCCTTTGTAAAACATAAGCCAGCAAATTGAAGCCATTTATTTTTAAATGCAGTCTTGCTGGAGGGAGAATCCAGAATGAAATACAGCCTCATCACCAACATGGTAACTGGTTAGCTCCTTGTCTAACAGGTGATCAGTTCTTCCTTGCCCTCTAAACCATCAGCTGCACCACAGCTTTTTTCTGAGTATTCTGGGATTCATCTCCCTCATCTTCCATGCTGGTAGATGTTCTATTGCAGGAAGCACAGAGCTACTTCCTGCTGTAGCTTCCTAGAATAGAATGATAGTTGTAATAATAGCCTATTTTTAAGATTTAATAAGAGCTTATTGTAAACACAAGATTACTCCAAGTCTTGTAACACAGCAATATATTATGGTTGGTACAACATAATCAGCTGAAATAGCTTCATGCCTGATTTAGTAGCCAAACCACTTTGTGTTGTTAAAAGAAAATGTGGACAGTTTTTAAGATATTTCAATAAAATTGGAGGAACAGTTCAACTTCTGAGCTTTAAAAGGCCCTCAACAGTTAACATGACTCTGACCTTCCATCTTTATCTTCCTCCTTGCTGCTAGATAGTTTCCAGGGCAGAACTGCTCCCTGTAGCTCCCTCTTTTCTTTTTCAAGCCTCTCCTTTCTAGGTATTATGCTGTAATTGGTAGCCAAATAAAAAGAGATCAATAGTATGAATAAGACTGCTTGGTTACATGACAACAAGGCAAAATGCTAGCTTTTCTGCATTTGTCATTTGGCAACTAAATGACTGTAAGTGTTAATTATGTAGCCTGATTCAAACCTAGACAATCCCCTCCTAAATATTCAGCTTAAGACTGCTGGTAGACTGACATGCTGTACCACTGACAAACTCTACCGGTGGTCATAGCGTCATATCTATTATTGACTTTGGCTAGCGGTTAGCTTGCTAAGCATGTGAGTAGTCGCAGTCGGCTAATTTCTGCTTAGCTGTGTGGCTGTATGACGGCTACTTCACCACTGAGGCAAATAAATCATAAATACAAGTTATAACTTGGCAACAGAGGGCACACGAGGGAGTAAAAAGTACACTCAACTCATTCATTTGTGTATTACCTGGCTGGCGGGGCATGAGAGGAGGAGGGTTGAGCTGCAGCTGCACACTGTTGCTGCTTGTGTTCACTCTGCACTTGACGTCACGCTGAGCAAGAGAGTGGTGCAGGTGGGGGGTGGGGCAAATATTAATTTTGGGACATTACAGTTTTTCTCAATTGCTAAAACACAATTTTTGAAATGTCCCCTCGGTTTTTCACAACTTTAAACACTAAACCCCAAACTCAAACTACTTTCCCAAAACCTCTTTTTCTTGCTGCAAAAGGAAGTTACTGACTCAAAACAGCATCACCTGGCCTCAAAAAGAGACACTATTGTCAAATCATGCCCCAAGCACAGCAAAATGTAAAACACTACAGAGCAATCAGGAAACACTAGAAGGAAAAAAGGAAAACAGAGTTCTCAGAACATCATGCTGTCAAAATGTATGTTTTTTTTATTTACATCAGGCCAAATGCATCATGTCACCACACAGAGAACTCATAACATAAAGTACTAGAGCGCAGACCTCTGCCAAGCAGAACTTGCAATGATAAAGAATCCTTCAAAAAAATTCATGGATCCAGAAGATGATCTGAATCACCACCAAAATGTAATGGGTTCGTTCTTGGGCTGAGGCTCATGACTGGTGAAAATTTCAGGTCAATCTGTACAGAACTTTTTCCGTAAAGTTGCTGACAGACAGATAAACAAACCAACGCATCAAAAACATCACCTCCTTGGTGGAGGTAATACTGTAACATGGCAGAGCACAGTTGCACGGATTTCACCTGAAATGAAGGCTCTGCGTCGGACCTGATTTTGTCCCCTTATGTCCTCACCGTTGACCACCTCTTATGCGTACTCTTCCTCTCTGATTTCCTCTATTCATTGCAAAATCTTGACCTCCCACAGCTTCCTCAACTGATTTATATTGGTTCTATCATCATCAGCCAAAGGTGAAATCAATTTTGAGTCACTGTGTTTACCTGCTGACATCTGTGTCTTAGTTGTGATCAAAGTGTGCAGCATGTGTTCACCATTTTGCACAGCAAGTGCATCACAATGCAAATGTGTTTGCAAGCAGTGTCTAATGATGTGAAAGGTGCTTTCGGTTTTGATCACAAGAGGACAGATTTGATACCTCGGTCTAGGCTTCTGAAAAATTGGCTTTGAGAATGAGATTTAGTGTTTTAGCAACTGAGAAAAACTGTATCACCACACTCTTTTAAATGTTGAGCTTTTACAGATAATCGTGTCAGCATGGCCCACAAAGGCTGTGTTGTAAAAAAAAAAAGAAAGAAAGAAAGAAAGAAAGAAAGAAAGAAAGAAAGAAAGAAAGAAAGAAAGAAAGAAAGAAAGAAAGAAAGAAAGAAAGAAAGAAAAAACAAACTTTCGAAAGGGCACTTGCTAGGTCCAGAGAGCAAGGGGCAGGTGCTCCAACGCCACCTACTGTCTACCTGTGCACGCCACTGTGAACTAACCAACGAGTACTATTGTCCTGTGAGATCTGCATTAGTTAGTGATTAGTTCGTCATGTGTTATGCAGTAGTTACGTGTATAATTTGTACCACTACTGTAAAAAGTAACAAGAAAAATGTCCATATTAACAGTAAGACTTCTAAGCTATGTTCAGGTGGTTTCGGTATCTGATGATCTCTCATCCTTTCTTTTTTTTTAGTGCAGCACAAATGATTAATTTCTAATGAATACCAGTTTTCTTTTTCTTCTTTTCCTTTTTTCAGCTATCAAAGATGTGAAAACAGATTAGATTCTTGACATGAGTGTGCTGGTCTGAGCTGACAGCTTGAAGAATGCATTCAGTCTGGGAACCTTTCAGAGAAACAACTGATAACAGGAAGCTTCAAAACCACTTCTTCATACAATGTGCTCATTTCGTAGAAACAAGTTAACACAGCTTCTGCAGGGACCATTTATCAGTTTTATACATCAAATTAATACTGACTACAACATCATGAAAGAATAAAACAGAGCTAAAATGGTGGAAGACGGGGGGTCCAACCATGACAGACAGGACGACAAACATGACAAGATCATTTAGATTGTTGCTAGGAGGATTTTTGTACGGTACTACATCGGGAGATCAATATACTCCTGAAATGTGTAGAAAAAGAAATATTATAGAATCAAACAACCATATTGGAATAGTGAATTGCAGAGTTCTTGGTTAAAGCCAGTATTTGCATATAGTTCTTGGTGTAGTCAGTATTAATCTGATGTATAAAACAGATTAAAGGCATAGTACACCCACAGAATGATGTAACTTTATTTTCCATTTCCCCTCATGGTGAGCAAGACTCTGGAGCACTTTTTTAATATCTCAAATGCAGCCGGCGATCAGGAAGGCTTCTCGTTTCCCCCCAACTTTTATATAATAGAGTTTGCCGGAGCCCGAGCCAAAAAGGTCCATAAAAGCCCACAGAAACGTGTCAATATTCCTCCATACTGCTCGTCCAATGTAATCCAAGTGTCCTGAGTGGGTAGCGTCCAGAATTTACTCGAAACAACATCATTTAGTAGATTTTTAGAGCCTAAGCAGTACTATATCGCATCTCCTGCAAGCACGCCGATGCACGTTCACGAAACTACGGAAGCCCCAGCGTTCAGAGCCTACTCTGCTGATAATACAAGCGTAGAAGAAGAAATTTGCTGTTTACATTGTGCTAAGAGTGACAGAGCTGCAGACAAACCGGGACAAACACAAGAGGGTCCAAGAGGGGTTGATATTGATTTAAAACAAAGAAAGGAAGAAAAAGAGAACGTGCGATCTTGTCTGCCGCGGCTTCTGTAGTTTTTGTGAACGCGCATCGGCGTGCTTGCAGGAGAAGCGATGTAGTACTGATGTAGTACTGTTTGCGCTCTAAAAATCTACTATATGGCGTAGTTTCGAGTAAAGTCTGGACACTACCCACTCAGGACACTTGGATGACATTGGACGAGCAGAATGGAGGAATATTGACAAATTTTTGTGGACTTTTATGGACCTTTTTGGCTCGGACTCCCGGCAAACTCCATAATATGAAAGTTGGGGGGAAACAAGAAGCCTTCCTGATCTCCGGCTGCATTTGAGATATTAAAAAAGTGCTGCAGAGTCTTTCTCACCATGAGGGGAAGTGGAAGATAAAGTTACATCATTCTGTGGGTGGAATATTCCTTTAATAGTCCCTTCAGTAGCTGTGTTTACTTTTTTATGGTAAATGAGCACATTGCATAAAGAAGTGGTTTTGAAACTTCCTGTTATCAGCTGTTTCTCTGAAAGTTCCCAGACTCTGAGGAGTCTGAAGACGGGCGGTGGCCTGATCACTTTTTGTTAGTGAATAAACCAATTTGGGAGCCACAACTAGTGTTTGGATCCATCTCTGCTTTCATACCGCTGTCGTACTCCCATCAGTTTTCCAAACTTTTGTTGAAATCTGAAAGTTAAAATATTGACTTGAGGATGAAACCGTTGGTTTGCCACTGCCCTTCGCTGATAGTCTGTTAAATGAGGATATTACCGAGACAGAAGTACAGATGCAAGTGAAAAAGCTGTTGGTGAGGGGGAACTGTCTATGGAAGCTGTTAAACTCTAGTTGATATAAATATCAGTTTAAGGGTGGCAGTGTTATTTCTATGTGGTAGGAATTAATTATCAGCCCATCCCAAAGTCTTCTCGGGTGAACCCAAGAGTACCTGTGAATTATAGGGGCGTAAGTCTGCTAAGTACAGCTTATGAAGTACTCGCTGGTATAATAAATAAGTGACTGTGAATATACTGAGGGAAATGAAGTACTGGTAGACGAGCAGGATGGGTTTAGGAAACAGAACCTGGACTGGCCACATCTGTTTCATCTTCTGTTGTTGGAGCAGCAGAACAGAAGCATTTTGTTACGTGCAGGCACGCTGCCCTTCTCTTCCCCCGTCAACCGCCTGATGAGGGCTGAGTAGGAGTGGCTGCAGTCCTGTTCCCATTGGCTCCTCCTGATTGCTTCAGTGAGTTACACCCTGCTTTAAAGGCAGCTCAGTGGACTCCCTCAGAAGGCTGCTCTCTTCATACACAACTATTTACTGCTCTGTTTGGTCTTGGTGACTGGGTCTGCATGCTGCCAACATCAGGTATGTGGTGGGAAGTCTTGTGGACTCGTTATTTGGGGAACCCTATACATTCTTGCCCAGGTTGGCCCAATCCCCCTACTTTCAACCACTAACCCTCACCCACCACCACCACACCCTCGAATTGAAGCCACAAGGGTAGAACCTTGTAATCTTCAAGGAACTGGGACATCACTGCTGCATTTATGATCGGGCACATAAGCGACTGCGTAGTGACATTTGCACATGCGTGTCACCATGACAACACACCCAGCAACAACACAGAGTTAACAGCTGTGGTCATTTCTTTTTTTTTCATCATGCTTCTGTTGATTAACATGCATAACAACCACATGGAGAGGTCGCCATGACGACTGTCTGTTATCTGCCAAAAAGCCTTTGCAAGCTTTTCATCAGTATTTTAGCCTAGCTAGTGTGGCTAGTCTGGCTAACACTACGAAAAGATGTGTAATCTGTACATTTGATGCACCCGTCCCAATACACCCCATAGCCCTATGTTTTAGCCCTACCCCTAAATTTTGCACATTCCCGTGAAGGCAGTGCTGTCCCATTTCCTCTTTGCATGTAGGGGTAGTGGACATAACGGGGGGACATAGTCGTAGGACGTAGTCCCTCCAACGTGTCTTGGGTCTCCCGGGGTCTCCCGGAGTCCTTCCCGGATGACCGAGCTCCTCACCCCTATCTCTAAGGGAGAGCCCGGCCCCCCTGCAGAGGAAACTCATTTCTGCCGCTTGTACCCGCATTTTGGTTCTTTCGGTCATGACCCACAGCTCATGGCCATAGGTGAGGGAAGGAACGTAGATGGACGGTAAATCGAGAGCTTCTCCTTCTGGCTCAGCTCCTTCTTCACCACGACGGACCATTGCAGTATTCATCACTGCAGACGCTGCAACAATCCGTCTGTCCATCTCCCGTTCCATTTTTCCCTCACTCGTGAACAAGACCAGAGATACTTGAGCTCCTCCACCTGGGGCAGGACCTCACCCCGACCCAAAGAGGACACTCCACCCTTTTCCGGGCGAGGACCATTGAAAATGGGGTTAAAATAAATGTGATTAATGCTTTTTTTTTGTGCAGGATTATCAGAGCCCTGGAGTATTTAAAAGGTATAAAAATGTTTTTTGATGCATCATTACTTTTTGTGTTACAATGTTTTTTGTTTTGTTTTTTAAGTTACGTTTAGCTTCTTAAGGTCACAGACTGGCCAATGGCCTGTAAATATGATCTAAAAATTAAAAGTTGCATTTTTTTCATGGCTGTCATCACTGACTTCTGGACTAACCATCAATAGCAAAAAATCAATGAGTTTCAAAATTTTAACTCTTTAAGTTCCAGTTTGTACACACAATGTTCCCACTGCCTAAAACTGAAAAGTGGGTTAAAATAAGTAAAAAAAAAAATAGCCTGAAGGTGGCAGGCTATTATTAAGTATGCAGAACAGACCTAAGCATAGATTATAGCAACCACAATTAAAAAAGCTCAATGAGAAGTTGTTTTTAAGATAATGTGGGAAAAATTCCAGTTTGACCTGGAATGGCAGCATTACAGAGAGGGAACTAAATTCCCTGCAGAAGACTGACCTAAATATGTGATCTGATTGATCAAAATGCTTGGGAAAAAAAAAAAAAAAAAGCAAACACCAAAATTACAAATTTGAGACCCTTTCACACTCAAATAACCTCCCATGAAAGAAGAAAAAAGATTTTTTTTTACTTCATTGGATGAGTTCAGCATTTTTGAGTTTTTGAAGGACTCTGATTGGCTGAAATAACATTGAAGTCTCTGGTTTCATCGCTAAGATAAAAAGCGGGGCTCCTTCTGAGTAAATGGTCTGATGTCATGGAAAACATTTCAAACTACATTATTGAAGTGTAGAGCAAGTGTGTGAGGCAAAAAAATGTTATCCTTAAAATTTATTCTGAAATGGCATTTGATTTTAGAAAGGTCCCTTTCAATGCACGTCAATGTGGCACGGATTGGCACGATGGAGGAAATGAGGTGAATTTTTATTAGAGACCTTAGAAAAAGAGTTAGACACCCCATCTTCTAGAATATCATGAGTCAAGCCAAAATACACACCTTCTTAACTGGTTTAATTGTGCTTTATTAACTCATACAGCTTGATAAGGTACAAAAATGGACCAGAACTGAAGGTACAGAAATGTCTTTCAGAAAGGAACCCCCCCAGCAACAAGCTTTGGACCCTTTTAAGTACAAACTGGTACCTCCATTTTTGAGTGTGTGTGGTTAACATTTACCAGCTGTTTGAGTCCATGGTTGGTTCAGGTTTATGCGGCGGGGGTTGGGGCTTTGAAGATGCACCCGAATTTAATAATAATACTAATTAATTAATTTATTTGTATGGAACCTTTCGTTGTGAAAAACGATCCCATGGTGCTACAAGGTATAAACAGAAGTAAAAGATCATATTTAAAAGCAAGAGTAAAATCAAAAGGCTTTTCTAAAAGGAGTCTATGGTTAATAGTTCAGAGCAGCCATGAGGTGTTTTCTTGGAGTGCACAGGGGTGGTGACTGTTCCTCATAAATCCAGTAAAATACTAGTCCAGGTTATGTAATAAAGACTTTGGTATGACAGCAGGACCAGAGGAGAGCGTCTCCATCTTCCACCGTTTACCAGCTTCAGTCCTTTAATCACTAACAGCCCATCACTGCTGGCTAGCTAAAGTTCTGATAAATATCCTCATACTGTTTATATATGGACACATTTAGTTCACAGGCTGATGGTACATTAACATAGTCATCTTCTTCATCAGTGGTTTCTTCCTCCTCCTCCTCCTCCTCCTCCTCCTCTTCTTCACTGTCCTCCTCCGCTCTCCCATGGGTGGCCTTGCCATTTGAACAGGTTGAACCAGGACCTGCTTCCTCATAGTCGTGGTCCTCATCACTAACTGGCTCTTCATAATCATCACTTTCTTCTTCTCTTTCCTCCTTCCCAAGTTTCTTTGTCATGTCCACAAGATCCACATTCTCATAATCGTCCCCATCTTCATCCTCATCATCCTCATGGTAAGCATTCGACTCTCTGTCGAGCGCTGAAACACAAACAACCAGAGCAAAGCGTCAGCATGCGGGACGTCTCTTGAAGACATTTGTTAAGCACAGCTTTGTTTGTGGACAGACTCTGGATGTGAGAGGGCGACGCGGGCTGGTGGGGGTTGAGTCTTCTCCCGCGGACCAGATAGACCACCAGTATGACCAGTAGAAGCAGTAGCAGCATTCCTCCAGACATGGAAGAGACCAGCAGCAGAGACGCTAAAAGAGAGACAACATTACATAAGTTTAATCCAAAAACCACGGCAGCTTCTTATCAGGAAGACATTCACACGTGTCCTTATTTCTACACCTCCACAGTACAGTCATCCAGGAAGTTGGTTCAAATGTGAAAGATCTCACATTTTTCCTTTTCCTGGGTCACAACGAGGATCTGTGCTCACACTACCTTTCCTCCCAACACACCCCTCCACCTTTTTTTTTTTTTTTTTTTTTACCAACAGTTGTAAACTTCTTCATCGGATGAATTACAATGACATTGGCCGTGGTTCCCGGTTAAGAACGTTCTAACTGTAATACTTAAAGGTGCATTGCTTGAGTTTACAGCTGTGTGAAAAGTGTTTGCCTGCTTCCTGATTTCTTACTTTTCTGCATGTTTGTCACACTTAAATGTTTAAGATCATCAAACAGATTTTAATGTGAGTCAAAGATAACACAAGTAAACACAAAATGCAGTTTTTGAATAAAGATTTTTATTAGTAAGGGGTGGGGGGGGTCCAAACCTCCATGGCCCTGCGTGAAAAAGTGATTGCCCCCACTGTTAAAACATAAATTAACTGTGGTTTATCATCTTTGGAAAGCTGAGTTCAGTTTCTGTATCCACACCCAGGCCTGATTACTGCCACACCTGTTCTCAATCAAGAAATCACTTACCGTATTTTCTGGATTATAAGTCACACTTTTTTTTCATAGTTTGGCAGCTTGTGCGACTTATAGTCCAGTGTGACTTATACAGTGTATATCAAAATACATATACAATTTAGCATATTTTTAAGTCTCAATTCATACTGACTGACGTGACGGAGTAAACATTACCGTCTTATGTCAAAAGAGGGCGCTCTAAGCTTGTGACAACTATATTCTGCTCCAAGGGCAACAATCCCAAAATAGCCTCATCTCAGTGAGAGGAGTTCATTTTGGACATCTGGTTGTACTGCCTGTACGGAGGAAAAAATCCTCAAAAAACATGTTTATCCTTCTTCGTTATGATGTTTATGATCATTGACAGGCGTTAACTTTGGAATTGGACTGATTGGGTAATTTTTAGCAGGAACAAGAAGGATATGAAAAATGAGAAAATCACCCGATTTTAATAAATAAATATGACTTATAGTCCAGTGCGGCTTATATATATATGTTTTTTTCCTGTTCATGATGCATTTTTTGACTGATGCGACTTATATTCAGGAGCAACTTATAGTCCAGAAAGTACGGTAAATAGGTGTTTCCATTAGTGGTTTTTAATTTCGATATTTAGGTTTTGCGCCATTCAAGGTGTAATGGAAACCTATCTTCTGAGGATTTGCTCCGTTTTGGAGCCCCTAGTGGATGAAGACAGGATTACAAAGAAAAATTTAACTTCCTGGTTTCACACTTTTCCAGCAGAGTTTGTCTCTCGGTTCAAGCAGTTGAATATTCATCAGATTCACCTGGTGTTATCTGAGTGCACGATTCAGCTCCGTGCACATGCATCGTGATGTACCGTTGTATAGTTCTGTAGCTGCTCCACCCACTCTGCAAACCGCACGTCAAACTCGCAGCAGTCTGATCTGCAGCTACGTTTCCTTCCTTCACAACCGTGTCGCGGATCTGTGAGGGGAACGTGGATAGCTGCACTTTTTCACTCCGATCTTTGCTGTGTACTTGTATGAGATGATGCGGGCAACCATTTTTACACCTTTCACCACTCAGTACTTGGTTTCTGCTCATTTCCTCTTTTATGAGAACACAAAATGGCATCATCAGCCTGCCTGTTCATCTCCTGTATATGATGAGAGTCTCCCTCTACGCCCCAGATGTAGTATTTACCTCATATAATACTCCATTCCTTTGTACTTTGTAGTTATCTTTTTATCTTGATCTTTTATGATCTTACATAAATATTCTCTTTCTCTCATAAAACAGTTTGAAAACATTCAAACTGTTTACAAAAAAATCTCAATCTTTCATTTTTGGTAAAACAAAGAGGATTTAAATCCACTTGCATGTCAGAAGCATGTTTATTAAAAATAAAAAGCCTTTGAATCTTTGTGTGCAAATGAGGATCCAGTTATGAGACAGCTATAATTTGTTAGACAGCCAAAGTGTGATCTGAGGTCAAGAAATGCTCATTGAAGCAGATTATATTTCGTATCAGTGAGAACGGGTTTTCTTAGAGCAGCTTTCACACCCACACGCAGGTTGAAGGGGAAGTTCAGGATTTTTGACATAGAGCCTCATTTACAAGTGAGCCGGAATACTACTTGTCACTGGAGACGGTTTCAACATATTTCATCCCGTTTTTCTAGTTCCTGGAGGTCGCCGATGCTAATGCTAGTGGAAGTCAATAGGAATCTGCTAGCCTGTTATTAAAACCCAATCTTATTCACTCCACAGAAGATCCGAGGCAAATCAGCAAGGCTATATGTGTAAATGCCGTATTAAACTAGTAAACTCGTGTGTTAAACTAGTAAAACTACCCTTGTATGACAAATTTTGCATTACATATTGAGGAACTAGTTTCTTACGAGCTTACTACCTTTGCCAGAGTATTCTGGTTCATAGAGACATGGTGACAGTTTGATGAAAAAAGTTCGAAATCATCTTCAAAATCCAACATATCCTCATGCCTTTCAGATGTGTCCGTGGTTCTGACTGGATATTTGTGTAATCAAATTCCTTCATGCACATAGCAGCAGATGACATCACTCTGCTGCCAAATACAGGAAGTAAAACTTTGTAAAGTGTTTCAGCAGCAACAATAAAAAAGAAGAAAAAAGAAATAAAGAAATAAAAAACAAAGATAATGAAAAGAAAAAAGAAAAAAAGAGATTTTTTTTTAAAAAAGATGGTAAAAAAGTTCCAGCAGGAACAATCAAAATGCAACGAAATGCAGGTTAGTTTTATTTGTAACATTATTCTGTTAACACGGCATTTACACAGATAGTCTGAAGTTAGAAATGATTTGCCTCAGATGTTCTGTGGAGTGGATAAGATTGTTATTAATGACAGGCTAGCAGATTCCCATTGACTCACACTAGCATTAGCAACCTCCTGGAACTAGAATAACTGAATGAAATATGTTAGAAACCGTCTCCAGTGATAAGTAGGATCCTGGGTCACTTGTAAATGAGGCCCTATGGTAAAAATCCTGAACTTCCCCTTTAAGAAGAAGTTCCTGATTGCTGGGTTGTGCTTTGACTCTTGCTCACTCTTCTGTGGTGCCTGAGTTTCTCTTTCAGGCTCTAATTTCTACACGTGTCAGAGTTTCTGGCTTCTACCCCTGCATCTCCAGAGGGATCTGATGATTGATACTTTCTGATTAACGTATGAATTTGTTCTTCTTCCGTCAATGACGATAAATTCCCTCCTGCAGGGTAATAAAGTATCTTTAATTTCATTAAGTTAAACCCTGAACATGAAGATGCTCGGCTTAAATGAAACACTACTTCCATTTAATGAAGTAAATGCAGTAAATGCTGCTGCCTTGGTCGACGTGAATCTCCACGCACAGAAAAGCTGAATGAGGCAACAAGACGTGATGTAGCTGAACGCAAACGTCAATGATCCGCATCAAAATTCTTCACACCCTCAAATTAAAGAAGAAAAAAGTCAGCTGTCAGTGAAATAAGTTGAAATGAACAAAAATAATAATGAATAAAATTCTATGAAAATCATCACATTGATTTTGAATTGTGGTTCAACAGAAATCTTAAAAACAAACAAAAAATAAAACAAGTAAACAATTATGATGGGGCTCCTGAACTAAAATGTTGTTGAGCAACCCTTTAGCTGTGTCTCATGTTGCATCTGCACACTCCGGAGCAGCCTCCTGAAATGGTAGCTGCTGAAAGGGGACATTTTGCAGACCAGAATTTCCCATAGTGCTCCAGTCCTGTTGCCTAGTAACTGCAGACTCCACAGCGGTCTAGTGACAGCTTTCTTTCCACTTATTCCTTCAGCTACGTTGTAAAATTTTTTTTAAACTAATATAGAACTGTGCATTTTATTCTTTTTCTTTTATCTGTCGTTACCTGAACGTGGACACCCCGTTAACCCCTTGTTAACCCATGAATAATATCAAACAAAATTGATTTTCTGAGGCAAAAACTTTCTTTCTTTTCTATTTCTTTCATTGTGTCATGATGATTAACTTTGTGTTTCCATCGTTTTGTAACTATAATTTATTCTATATTGTGCGCTTAAAGGAATAGTTCACCCACAGAATGATGTAACTTTATTTTCCGCTTCCCCTCATAGTGAGAAAGACTCTGCAGCACTTTTTTAATATCTCAAATGCAGCCGGCGATCAGGAAGACTTCTCGTTTCCCCCCAACTTTCATATAATGGAGTTCACCGGTCCGAGCCAAAAAGGTCCATAAAAGTCCACAAAAACTTGTCAATATTCCTCCATACTTCTTGTCCAATGTAATCCAAGTGTCCTGAGTGGGTAGCGTCCAGAATTTACTCGAAACAACGTCATTTAGTAGATTTTTAGAGCCTAAACAGTACTACATCGTACTTTCGCAAAGCGCGCATATGTGCATTCACGAAACCACGGAAGCCTCCGCGTTCAGAGCCTACTCTGCCAATAATGCAAACATAGAAGAAGAAATTAGCTGTTTACATTGTGCTAAGAGCGACAAAGCTGCAGACAAACCGGGACAAACACAAGAGGATCCAAGAGGGTTTGGATATTGATTTAAAACAAACAAAGAAAAAAAAAGAGAACGCGCGATCTCGTCTGCTGCGGCTTCCGTAATTTTTGTGAACGCACATCCGCGAGTCTCGGTCCGTTCGGGGACTCGGTTCGGTTGGGGGCGGGGGTGGTCTTCTGGTCCCGGTCTACCGAGATCGCGTTCACGTTGCACCATAGCCAAATGGGCCAAGAATCTCAGGTGGCGCTGCATTTAGACTCACCGTAGGTGAGGACAAGAAGCACAAACAAGAAGGTTCTCACAACTTCTGTTTCCTCCACAAAGGGAAATTATTTTTGTACGAGGAGCTGGATATGATTTCATCAGATCAAATGTCGATTAAAGCTTTTACTTCCTCGTAACTCCACGTCTGACCACGAACCATCTTTATAAGTCCTGCAGTCCCACACGTGTGATTGTTGTCGTAGCGTTTACCCACGATGTCCAACGTTTGACCCACAATGCCGATGCAATTTGTAGTCCGCTTCCTGTCTTTGGTTCACTTGAATCCAGTGGTGCCCCCAAGGGGTGGCCAGGGATGGCCATGGCCAACCTGAACAAAAGGCTGGTCACCCCAGCACTAAATAATTAAGAAAAACATCATTTATATAAACATTTATGTACCATAAACACGGCACAGCTTTGCTTATATTTAAATGTAAAATCTATATAAGCTAATAAAAATAAAAAATCTTACACTAGATCTAACATTTTCTGCCGTAGTTCCCCGCAGGTATGTCACTCCTAATTAACTCGGCCTTTCTTATGCAAATTCATCCAGGGAGGTGCCACCCAGAACTGCCCCAACCAGTTTCCAATGTCCCTTTCACATCAGCTCCTACTTAGCCCTGCCCTCATTGAGCCGACACCACACTACCCCAGTTCTGGTTGTTCACATTACAATTAAGGACAATTATAGCCGTCTTCAGTTATCATGTTCAGTGTGAGTGAGGTTGTCATATAAGTTTTGTGAAGTCATTTGTTTATGACACACACACACTGAACTGCTTGTTACAAGCAAAAAAAAAAAAAAATCTTGGCCACTCTTAAAATAAGTTTTAAAAAAAAAAAAAAAAGATTTTATGTATCTACTTATTTATGTTTTTTTGTTTGTTTGTTTTTTGTTTTGTTTTTTTGCTTGTAATAAGCAACAACAAAAAAATCTGCCAATGGAACAAGTTAAATTTTCTTGATAAGATTTCTTGGAATAAGATGCATTCGTCTTGAAACAAGTTCCTATATCTCACTGAAATGATTCTCTTTAGGCGATTTTGTCTCATTTTGAGTGTGATGAGATATTTTGACAAGAAATTAGAAAAATATACTTTCTGAGATTTGAGTTTTTGCAGTGTATTGGTGAAATTAAGGAGGTTGCTGCAGATAATGCCTTATATAGAGGCCCATTCATTCTGCACCCTTCACATCCATTATGCAGATCTACGACTAATCTAAATGCAGTAGCATCCAAAGGAGTCACAGTGATGCAGAAATGTTACTGGTGAGTAAATGCACATATAAATTCCCAGAACTAAGGTCCAGGTTAAAAAGAAATAAAAGTTATCCTTTAATAACCCTTGGCCACCCTGCTATTTTCTCTGGCCATCCTGCGGCCACCCCTAAAAAAATTAGGGGTGGCCGCCCCCGCTTGAATCGGACCGAGACCTGCGTTTGTCGGTGGACTGTTTGTTCCAGATCAGTCTGCTTGCGCATTCACAACTCCCCCAAACGAAGCGGACTTTCTGAGCAAACGGACTCTGATTCAAATTAAAAAAAGCTTCGTGAATGCGCCCGCATAAACTTTCCTCTGAGTTTAACGAATTTAAGATATTTTACATAAAACATGATATTTGCTGCTCACATTTGTTCTCTCTTCTTTGAGAATGTGAAACGGCATCGTCGGCCGTTAAGGCGAGGTGAGGTAAACCTACACGTAAGTCTGCTTTACATAATAGTAGTACTCGTACATGACGAGGAATACAAGCAGTGCAGGGAGCCGGAACGGAAATGTTCGGACCTCTCCTCCGGAAGGCCCGGAACCTCCGCAAAGAACTTTCACACCGGCGGGCTGACCATCGGGAGCCCGAGACTTGTGAAGTCTCCCCCGAACTGCTCTCAGTGATTCCCAGTCAGGTCCCTTGATATTTAGATAAACAATCCTCACTCTCATCAGGAGCATCTACTTACCCACTGGAGCTCACCAACTAACAACCTGGACAGAAACAGGCTCCCTTCTTCAACTTGGACATCACCCTCCCCCTCCTTACCCTCCCCCCACCTTTCAGATAGAAGGAGAGATCGAAAAGACAAAAATAAAGCTGAGGAGTCTTAAAAAGAAAGAAAAGAGCACAGGCCAGAGATGTTGCAAAGTTCTGGAAGATAACCGACATTTTGTCAGTGAATGAGCAGGTGAGACAACAGATCATCCAGCACCAATAATGTAAGTAGGAGCTGATGGAGAAAACTAACTTGATAAAACAAAGTTTAAAGTTGTAACAAAGGATATTATTACAAATTCTACAAGATGGTTAATGTATTGGAAAACTACATAAAGCAAGATAATTAATGATATGAATGCTGAATTATTTAGGTATTATTTAGGTAATTATTTAAGTGCTGAATTATGTATGATATTTTATTTTAAAATCCATTAAGATTAGTAATTTTGTTATTATAGCATATGGCCATTGCATAAATAGTAGTGCTGAATCTGGAGAATACTTTACCCATTTGCAGTCCTCCAGTGCAACATTCTTTCAGCCATCAGTGCGTAAAGCTGCCAGATATACCTCTTTTCAGACTGCTAAAATTTTTAGCAATCCTTTCTTTCCTTTAACAGTTGATGAATCACATTATTAAACTGAGTTTGCATAGTCTCCTCCCAATATTTTTCCCTTCTGGCAGAAACCCAGTTTGCATATTCATCTCGGCAGATGCGCAAAATCTTAGCTTCCTTTGCCCCTTGACAGAGGCAAACCTCCTTTCCCTCTTTGTAAATCAGCTCTGGCGGATTATTGCGTCGCATTGAAGATAGCGCCTTTTTAACAAGCGCAAACCTTTAAAATGCAAATCGGAGCCCAATTTTCTTTCTCATAACAGAGAAAAAACTTGAGTGATGTTGAAGTTATTTTCTATCTCTCTCTCCTAATGAGAACTTAACCTAAAATAAATCTCAACCTATAACTTTCATCTATTCATACACTCCTAATATGTTATATTATCTCTTATGAATGTACTTTAAGACTGAAAAAATCAGTCAGAAAGAGCACCTCTTGGTATGATGCGAGCACGCAAAGCGCGTGAGCAAAAAAAAAAAAAAATTCTAGTTGCACAGTTCCTCAAGAATCTTATCTTACTTTCACCACTGAAGCAGTGCTGAGGGAGAAGTAAGCCGGAACGGGGAAATGTTCGGACCTCTCCTCCGGAACGGAACCGGAACGCTACGCAAAGCAACTTTCACACTGGCGGGCTGACCATCGGGAGCACCGAGACTTTCGCGGTCTGCCCCCGAACTGGCTCTCAGTGATTGCACACAGTCAGGTCGCGCTTGATATTTAGATAAACAATCCTCATCTCTCATCAGGGCATCTCTTACCCCCTGGAGCTCACACAACCTAACAACCTGGACAGAAACAAACACACCCTACTTCTTGACAACTTGACATCACACCTCCCCCCTCCTTACCCTCCACCCCACCTTTCAGATCAGAGCGAGATCGAAAAGACAAAAATAAAGCTGAGGAGTCTTAAAAAGAAAGAAAGAGCACAGGCCAGAGATGTTGCAAAGTTCTGGAAGATAACCGACATTTTTCAGTGAATGAGCAGGTGAGACAACAGATCATCCAGCACCACCAGCTTAATAAGTGGGAGCTGATGGAGAAAACTAGCAGTAAAACAAAAGTTTAAAGTTGTAACAAAGGATATATTACAAATTCTACAAGATGGTTAATGTATTGGAAAACTACATAAACAAGATAATTAATGATATGAATGCTGAATTATTTAGGTATTATTTAGGTAATTATTTAGGTGCTGAATTATGTATGATATTTTTATTTAAAATCCCATTAAGATTAAAAACATTTTTGTTATATAGCATATATAGCCATTCATAAATAGTAAATTACTAATCTAATAGCTACCCATTCTCATCCTTTCAGCATTCTTTCAGCCATCAGTCGTAAAGCTCCAGATATCCTCTTTTCAGACTCTAAATTACACCAATCCTTTCCCCCCTTTCCTTTAACAGTTGATAGATCACATTCCATTTAAACTAGTTTTCATAGTCTCCTCCCAATATTTTCCCTTCTGCAGAAACCCCAGTTTCATATTCATCTCAGCAGATCCAAAATGACAGCGCCTATTTTCCCCTTCAGGCGCAAACCTCCTTTTCCTCTTTTAAATCAGCTCTCGGATTATTCTCGTAGTAAAGATGCCCTTTTTACACCAACCTTTTAAATCGCCCAATTTTCTTCTCATCAGAGAAAAACTTAGTGATTTATTTATCCCCTTAGCTTCCATAATTCTTTTTTCTTTTTTTTATTATATTCAAGCTAAAATCCAGCTCCCATTCCAACCATCTGAAATAACATGTATGACTAAGAGGGCGTATAACAAGGTTATAATAGTTTTGGTTTTTTCATTAGTTTCAGTTTTTATTTAGTTTTAATTTTTTGTTTCTCAGTTCAGTTAGTTTTAGTTAGTTTCGTAAAGAAACAATACAGTTTCAGTTAGTTATTGTTTTTTGAAAAACTGTCATTTTTATTTTTATCTCAGTTAACAAAAATGTTTTTTTCAATTTTAATTTTAATTTTTCGTTATTTTCATTAACTATAATAACCTTGGCGCATACAGCATAGTCTCTCTCTCTTTCACTCAAGCATGACAAGAACTTCCTGCTTGCTGAGTTTTGCTTTGACTCTTGTTCACATTTCGGTGAGTTTCTCCTTTAGTCTCTAATTTGTACCAAAGTCCACATGTGTGTATGTCAATCACTTCCCCTTAAACTAAATTCAGCCAATGACACGCTGTACTTACATTTAATGACGACAGTAAGGGCTGCTGCCTCGGTGGAGTTGAACCTCCGTGTAGACAGTGTGAGCTCGTACACACAGCTGTAGTTTCCCTGGTGGTCGTACTCGGCTGCGGGGAAGTTAAAGGTGGCCGAGTTGTTGACCGCAGGCTTGGAGTCCATGATGGTGGAAGAGAGGATGAGGAAAAAACGTCCCTGAGTATAACTGGAGTTGATGGAGCAGGTGAAGGTGAAACTGGATCCCCTGGTGACCACGGCATCGTCAGGACCCCAGACCAGCCCTGAGGAAGGGGAGGTCAGGGAGATGCTGGGCCTCTGCAGTCTCACTGGAACAGAAAGAGAACGAAGAAGGAAGATGATCATATTAACGAATGTTATAAACAACCCCAGACAACAAAAGTCACTTTCACCAGAGTGCGTTTCTTTTACTGGTACTGTTCAGAAACAGCTTATTTGTGGTGATAAAAACAAGTAAATTTCTAAATAAAAACGAACGCATTGAGAAAAAAAACTACAAAAATATCCTGACTCTAGCTGACAGATAAAACCAGGCTAAAACATCATCAGATCCAGTTGTTAGTCGGGACTGGAACTTCAGGATTCTGCAGCCCTGCAGCCATTTTAGGGGTAAAAGTGTTTTCTTGGTTGTTCCTCCAGATATTTTTTGGTGCTGAATCCATTTCTGCCGGATGTCAAGCTGTAAAAGTTACCATTTATCATAATTATTGATTAATTAGCACAATGATTGATTAACCACCCAATATTAGAAATGGCTATAATTTTCCAAGTGATGAATATTCTATATATGGTTGTTTGGCATCATTGTGAAGGAGACATCCAGAGCTTTCATTTAAGCCTAAAGTTGTAGCTTTCTGACAAACACAGAGGTCACATGACTTCTTTAAACCAAAAATTACACACATTTTGGTCCCTCTTCTGACCCACATTGCCAAAGGAAAGGAAGTTGCCTAATAATTCTGTTTGCCTAATAAACCTGATATAGGGTGTTGATGTGTCATTAGACCACAACAACATGCATAAAGAGGATGATGTGGTGAAAATACCTCATTTGCCAAATAATTCTGCACTCTCTGTATTCAAATAATCTTGCTGTGCTTTCTGAAATGCAAGATCAGTAAGGGTTGTTTTATAGACTGTCAATTCAGGAAAAGTATAGGTTAGCATAGTTGCTGTAATCTGGTGTTTCCAGCTAGCACCAAAGTGATCTTATTATCTTGAGATTTTTCCAATTTCATTTTATCAATATTGACAAAAAAAAAATCTCTCAAACCATCAACTGAGTGAAGAGAAATATGTTTTCTAACATAAAAAGAAAGAAAAGGAAATAGAAAAAGGGAAGAAGATAACACAAGTACATAAATAAAAAACAGCAGCAATATCAGCATATGGGTGTATGTGTGTGTATGCGTTTGGGGCTTTATAAGATTATATTTTATCTAGCCAGTCAGTCATTTTCTGCCTATCTGCCTATCAGGGTTGCTGGAGTCTGTCCCAACTATTATCAGGCGAGAAGCAGGTCACCTGGACAGGTCTCCAGTCTGCGCAGGACCAACACAGAGAGAGACACACAACCATTCACTATATATGCATATATATATATTATATATATATATATATATATATATGTGTGTGTGTGTGTGTGTGTGTGTGTATATATATATATATATATATATATATATATACTGCGACAGACTGGCAACCCGTCCAGGGGTGTACCACTGCCTCTCGTACAAATAATGGCTGGGACAGGTCTCAGCAACCCCGCGACCCTGAACTGGATAAGCGGTACAGAAAATGACTGACTGATGACTGACTTGTTATACATATATATATATATGTATATGTAAATCCCACTTTAACCGCTGCACACACACGCACACACACACACATATATATATATATATATATATATATATATATATATATATATATATATGTATATTCACTGGGGTGACCCGGTGCCACACACCAACAGTAGCCTATTTATTTAGTTTATTTAGGCATAAGCTAAGCCCCACAGTTGGAATTATAAACATTAGAGGTCAGAAGGAAAGTTATTGCGCTGCTTCGTCAGACCTCACCGCTCCAGGTGAAGAAGATGGGGTGGAGTGGGGGGGGGGTGAGGGGGCATGGTGAGGCGGTAATAAAATGTTTCTAGTTTTTTATCATAATCCCAGCAGGGAAATTCAGGCTGTGCATTTTACCCATCCCTGCATTCACCAGAGAGCAGTGGGCTTCAAATTAAAGCGCCCGTGGACAGTTGGTGGAGGTTAGGAACCTTGCTCAGGAGCTCACGAGCAAGGTCCCTAACCCCACCAACTGCAACCCATACGTAAGCAGAATAAACAGTTAGCACAAAGATACTAACATCTCTACAGATCTGAACTGGAGGCAAAATCAGGTTCATCTTAAGCCCTGGACTCACTGTGTGATATTTTGAATCGCCTCTCGTGACCCAATCGCCTCTCGTGACCCACCTAGTATACTGCATGATGCACGACACACGATTTGCCACCTCGATCGAGTCGGCTCGATCACCAAAAATTGTCGCATGACTTGAAAATTGGCTCAAAAACGGCCAAAAATTGCACAGAGTATGCCGGGATTTAGACTTCCAATCACTGCTGGTCAGATCAGAAGAGCAAAGGCCCTTTTTATCAAAGCAGAAGATCCCTTCTCACAGCAGAGGGACCCAAAGCTGACATTTTAGTCTCATAACAAACTTCGGAACAAAAGATTGCAGTTTTTCTGACAGAATCTATCAACTGATATTCCATGTACAGACTGATTTTATGGCACTGCTACAATGTTGGTTTGTGTTATTTCATCACTTCTATCTTGTTTAGTTGTTTCTCTTACCAGTGATGGAAAGTCTGACGGGGTCACTCAGCGGTGATCTAAAGACACGACTGGAGACACTTTTCTGATACTGACACTGGTACCATCCTTCATATTTGAAGTCTGCTTTATGGATCCAGAAGGTGACAGAGTTTGTCTCTGATGTTTCAGTCTTCCTGAACGAACCTCTGGTCTGCGACAGGATGAATGTTCCACCTAAAACCTGAGTTGAGACTGTACATGTGATTCCAACCTTCTGGCTCCAGGGAACCTCACCAGTAGGAGTCATGGAGATGCTGGGCTTCGGGAAGGTTACTGAAGACATGTTAAAGCAATAAATGTGCTGTCAGTAATCATCTTTGAGATTTTTCATATCTTTTTAACTATAAAGAACCCTGTCACAGTCAGCTTCTGTAATAAATATTCACTTTTATTCTCTTACCAGTAACCGTGACAAGAACAGTGTCACTGACGGGGGAGGAAAACTTCTGGCTTGAAATGGTTTTCACATACTGACACCGATACAACCCCTCATTATCAAAGTTCACTTTGGGGATGTTGAAGGTTGCAGAGGTGGCTCCTGATGTTTTAGTCTGTCTGAATGACCCTGAGGTCTTTTCAAGGATAAATTCTCCCCCTGAAAGTACAGCGGGGATTGTACAAGTGATGCTGATGTCCTGACCCCAGGTAGCCTCAGCAGCAGGATTTATGGTGATGCTGGGCGTGCCGAGACTGGCTGAAAAACAATTATGAACTGGTTAGATTAAGAGGACATATTTAGTGTTGCAGCTCTGATTGTTTTTTTTTCTAATGTTTATTTATACAAATTTATATACAAGGAAGACCTGTGTATCAAACATACATGTCTTTAGGTAGTGGAAGGAAGCTAAAGTATGCCGAGAGAACTCACACATACCCGGGAGAACATGCAAACTCCAAAAAAAGCTCCAAACCATTCCCCAGCCTAATCCCGAACCATTACCTTCCCCAGCCTAATCCTGAACCAGTGACCTTCCCCAGCTGAAGCCCGAACCAGTGACTTTTCCCAGCCTAGGTGTGAACCAGTGACCTTCCCCAGGCTAATCATGAATCAGTGACCATCTCCAGCCAAGTCCCAAACCCTTGACCTTCCAGAGCCTAATTCGGAACGGGTGACCTTCCCAAACTTAATCCTGAACCAGTGATCTTCCCAAGCCTAATCCTGAACCAGTGACCTTCCCCAGCTGAAGCCCGAACCAGTGACTTTTCCCAGCCTAGGTGTGAACCAGTGACCTTCCCCAGGCTAATCATGAATCAGTGACCATCTCCAGCCAAGTCCCAAACCCTTGACCTTCCAGAGCCTAATTCTTAACCGGTGACCTTCCCAAACCTAATCCTGAACCAATGTCCTTCCCCAGCCTAATTCCGAACCAGTGACCTTCCCCAGCCTAATCATAAACCATTGACCTTCCCCAGCCTAATCCCGAACCAGTGACCTTCTCCAGCCGAGTCCCAAACCATTGATCTTCCCAAGTCTTATCCCGAACCAGTGACCTTCTCCAGCCGAGTCCCAAACCATTGATCTTCCCAAGTCTAATCCCGAACCAGTGACCTTCCCCAGCTGAGTCCCAAACTAGACTATTATAGTGAAGAATAATTAAAAGAACTTTGCTTCACATTTGTTTGGGTTTCACCCTTAAAATCTCTGTGATTTGCCTGAGGATCACTGGCAAAATTTCACTTTGACCCTTGTTTAGGCATTCCTGCCATAGAAAATAAGTTGAGAAACTTGAACAAACAGGCAGTTTCACTTTTTTCATTGAACATTTTCCTGCAAGCCCCACACTGCGTTTACTGGGGGACTTGGATGAGATCAACATGGTAACCAACTATGCACATATGATACTTATTGTCTTATGTATTGCAAAGAAAACTATCCTGGTAAACTGGAAATCCAAAAATAATCTGAGCATTAGCCAGTTTAGGAATTTCTTAGTAGACCATATCAGTATTGAGACGATGTCTGCCTCCTCTAAGAACCAGTTAGATGAATTCCACTCCCTCTGGTCCCCTGTGATTAGCTCCATCACTTAACGTTGGTGGAGAAGAGCGGCCAAAGCATTCTGGGGGTTGGATGCTGGCGAGTGCTTGATGGCTATGGGTCCCTGGAGGTTTCTCTGGGGTGGGATCTGGGCTGTCTCGCCGTGGGAGCAGGACTGTGTCCAGCTCAGTGGGGGGAGATGGGGGTCAGCGGTTGGGGCTGCTCTGCGGCGGTGGGCGGGTCGCTGGTAGGGCCCTGACCGGTGGCTGTCTGCCGGCGCTGGGTGGTCCGGCCGTCCTGGGGCGGGTGGGGTGGGAAGTCCTGGGCCTTGGTGCTCAGGGGTGGCCCCTGCCTCCTGGGCCGGGGGCCCAGCTCGGCGCTGGGGGGGTCCTGGCTGGCGGGGCGTGCCTCTTCTGGGTCGGGCTGGTCTTCACGCCCTGGTGTCTAGTTACTGCACCGGGGGCCGGGGCGCCCCCGCTCCATGTGTGTGTGAGTGAATAGGGGTATACGTGTGGGGATGGGGGTTGCGGGGTGGCTGGGTCTTTTCCGTGCCCGTCTGTCCGCTTGTTTTGGTGGGACCAATAGGCACAAGTGAACTCGTGCGGGTTGGGCTCACATGGTTCGGTGGCTGGCTGGGGTGGGCTCATGGCTTGGGGGAGGATCAGTGGCCCCACGGCTCCCAACTGTGGCGTATGAGGGTGGGTGTGTGTCTGGAGGGTGGGCTTGGATGCGTGTGGGCATGAGTGCAGGGGGATATGCGTTTGGTTGTCTGTGGGGGTATGTGTGCATGTGTGGGTGGGCGGGGTGCATGGGAGATGTGTGTGTTTCAGCGTGGAGGGGAGCATGTGTGGGGTTTGTGTGTATCAGGGCGGAGGTGTTTGTGTACGAGGCGGGTGTGGGTCTGTGGGGGTTGGGGATGTGGTGGGCGGGTGTGTGTATGGGGGTGGCAATGGGGGGGCGTTGGCGGGGGAATGTTTCTTTTGGGGGTGTGGTGGGGATGTGGGCCTGTGGGCGGGGAGGGGAGCGTGGGTACCAGTGGGGCAGATGTGTGGGGACTGGGCGACTGTGGATGTGTGGGGAGGGGTGGGCAGAGGGTGTGGATGGGTGAAGGTGTGTTGAAGGGGGTAAAGGTGTGTGGTTGTTTGGGTGTGGTGTGGGGGTTGCTCCTGCGTAGGTGGAGAGGAGTATGGTGGGCTTGTCTAAGGGGTCCATTTAAGTGAATGTGAGTGAGGAGTCATTGTGTGATCGTGTGATGTGTGGTTTTTGTTCTTTCGTTTCTGATAGGTGTTGGCAGGTGGGACGGATGATGGGTGTGTGCTGTGTGTGGGGATGGATGTGCGGTAGCTGGCGTGCCTCTTGGGCGTCTGCGGGACCTGGGGGTGGTGGGTCTATGGGCTCTGGCGCTTCTGCTGCCCTCACTACCGTCCTTGTCCCCTATCCCTGGCGTGAGGCAGTCGGGGCCCCTGGGGGCCGGTGCTGGCCCCTTGGCAGTGGGTACTAGTTGCCTGGCCATGGGAGCAGCCGTGCCTGGCTCCTCCTGCCCTGGAAGGATCACAGGAGGCAGGGGTAACTAGTGCTGTCAACGGCTAAACTTCCAGAGGGGAATTTACAACCCTCTGGTCTCCCTTCTCTAGACCTCTCCTCCCCCCTCCACTCTACCTCACGCACACACGTAGGGTCTTGGGGAGGGCGCGTGTCGGGCGGGGCATCAAAGTGCCTTCGGTCGCCACATCCCGAGATGGCCTGCTCCCCAGTTTTTTTATCACATTTAGTCACTTACACACATAAAATAACGACAGCTCACAACCACTTCTGAGGCGGGCCATATAATGTATGGAGGGGGGCCTGTTTGAGTGGTCGTACCGCCGGTGCGACCCACCCCCCCCCCCCTCTCCCGACATGGCTTGGTAGCTACTGCCTCTCAGTTTTAATTGCAAACAACACATATCTTACACACAGTCATGAGCGGGGGTAGAGGGCAACAGGGTCCTTTTCCAGCCCGGTCTCCCAGGCACTACTGGGGGGGTGGCTGCTCCACGAGCTCAGGGTCATGACTGGCTGCATTGCGGGGGGGGTATGCTGGCTTGGGGGGGAGGCCTGTTCTGCTGCGTCCAGGGGTGTGTGGGGGTGTGTGGGATCGGAGGGAGTGTGCCGGGAGCTTGAGCTTGCAGCTCCTTCCCCGGCCCAGTAGATTACTCAGGAGGCAAGGAAGCAAGGGTAAGAGAGAGGTGGGTGAGTGAAATTTATAAGGTGCAGGAGGAATGAGGTGCGTATCAGTGGGTGTTGTGTATGCAGGTGTACAAGGATTGTTGTTGGAGAGAGAGAATGTAGGAGAGTGATGGGTAAAGATAGTGCAGGAGGGGGGGGGGGTGGGAGGAGAGGGGTGAGGGGGTGTCTGGGATGTTTGTGGAGGGGAAGGTGAGTGGGAAGGGAGTGGGGTGTGGGTGCGTGGGGTGGGTTGGGGGTTTGGGGTGTGTGTGGGAGTGGGAAGTGTGGGCTTCGAGAGGAAGGGCATGTGGTTGGGGGGAGGGGCGTGTGCTTGTGTGTGCAGGGGGGTGGAGGAGGAGGGGCGTGGGTGTGTCAGGTCAGGGGAGGTAGGGCGGTGCATGTGTGTGTACAGGGGGGTCCCTGTACACACACCCGCATCGCCCAGCACACATGCACCACCCTACCTCCCCTGACCTGAAACGCCCAGGAGGAGGGGCATGGGCGTGTTGGGTCGGGGGAGGTGGGGCAGTGCATGTTTGTGGGGGGAGGGCATGTGGGTATTGGGGGAACGAGGAGGTGGGGATCTTTGGGAGGTGACCCCTGGCACTTGACAAGGTTTTACCTCTTCTCTGCGTATTCTGCGTGTGTTTGTATGATCTGATAATACTTCGGCCACCTGCAGGTCCTCCTGTAGGGGATTGTTAGTTTTGTTTTCCAGCAAAGACCTTAGAACGTTGTTTAAGGGTTTCTGTATGGAAGCATCAGTGAACTGTGCAAGTGGATCCTTTGATATTTTTTTTACGTTTTTTCTCTCCTCTCTCTCTCTCTTCTCTCCCTCTTTTGTCACTCCTTTCTCTCTGTTTAACTTTCTATCATTGCTTCTATTAAATTTCTTTTCTCTCATTTTTCTCGTCAAGTCCAGCAATATGATGTAAAATGCTGTTGTAAACAAATGTGTAAAGGTAAGAGTCCGAAGTCCCTCCAGCGTTTCTGTTTGCAAACTGCAGTATTCAAACTTAGCGCTCCTCCCTCTCAGGCTAATGGCCGCCTCGTTCTAGCTAACCTATTCAACTTCAAGCTTCTCCTTCAGAGCTCAGAAGCAGGTACAAGCCAAACTAATTTTAACCCTGGTTTTCCAAACTGCATTATCTTAAGCTCTGACCTTTTCTTTGATGCATACACGGTGTTTTCTTTCTTTCTTTCTTTTTTTCCTTTGAGAGTTTGAGTGACTGGCGTCTGCTCCAATCATGAGCTTATTCCCACACAGCGTCATGCTCTTAGCTCTGTCATTGGCTGCCGATATAAACAGAAATCTCCACCCAGAAACGTCCCGACCAGACCAGAACAATACAAAAGAGCGAATTACAGGCAGGGGGAGAGAGAGTTGCATTCAAACGCACCATGGCATGCGATTAGAGGCCCAAAGGCGGGTTTTGAGACGGATTTCACTTGCTCAAGTCTAACGTTTATTTTTTACGGGGGGAACTTCGGACTATACCTTTAATTAAATAAATAAAATTGATAAACAGGATATCAAGGGGAGCCTTGTGATCATCAAAGCAAAACTGTTCAACACAATAAAGCAACCAGATCATCATTCTGCTGCTACGATGCTGAACAGGACAAGTTATGTGGAAAAAAAAAAGATCTGAAGGCAGTTTGTGGAAGAATGGACCAAAATCACACCTGAGTAACATATTCCACTGGTTTCTCCATATAGAAGGCATCTGGAGGCTGGAACCACCAACAAAGGTTTTTACACTAAGTGGTATATAATTTCAGTAAGCATATTCAATACTTATTCCCTGTATCATTTCACTATATTACACATAACTTCATGTATGGACATAAATGTTGGGATATCTTTGTATGTGTGCTTTACTTGGGTTGTTGCCAACGTCTGGTGCAAATTTCATGTCAATAGCTCTACCAGAAATATATTTCTGTGAAAAATGTTGAAGTGTTCAATACTTTTCTCCCACGCTATACCTTATAATAGCCATAAGAGCATTTTGTTTTCTTGAGAATCTTTAATAAACCAAACAAACCATCTAATTTAATTTACTTCTTGCTAGGATGAGTTCTAATGTCCACTTTGTGAACTACGTCTGTAATGATGGATTACTGCGCTTTTTTAGGCACTCAAAGCACTCACATTAGCTTTAAGGGAAATCCTGGTTCACAGAGCTGCTAACACAGAGTGGCATCTGTAAGCTGAGGAGAATTCTTTCTGTAAAGGTTTATCTTACCTCTGCAGATGACACCAGCGTCCTCACCATGTCCACAGTTGTGCGTCCCAAATCCCCCGTGCCCACATGCTGTGAGAGAGCTTTCTCTGCCTGAACACTTCACATCATCGAGCCATATTTTTCCAGTTCCTTGACCAAAGAGGGCTGAAACAAGGGCATTGCTCGCTGTCCCACAGCCTAACTGTCTACAGACCACGTTAGCATCGTTTATGTCCCAGTCATCATCACACACCGTTCCCCAGGTACCGCTGTAGAAGACCTCAACCCTTCCAGAACAGCTGGTCGACCCAGACCCGGCTAATCTGATCCCACCTTTAATCACAAAACATGTCTTCAAGTTTCACGGTACATGGAGGAAGTTTTAGTGAGTTATGTTCAACAAGAGAATAAACTGACCTGCAGCACATGGAGATGAGAGAAAGACAGAAGAGACTGTAAGAAAAGGAAAAGATGGTTCATTCAGAGGTTTCCTGACTCTAGAACGATGGATATCTGCTCTCAGATAGTAAGATGTAGATAAAGTGTCTTACCCAGGACCACGAAGTTCCACATGGTTCAAATGGACAACAAGATCAGAAGTGTCTCAAACAGTCTTGAACTTCTCACTATCAGTACTGTAGACACACTTCCTGTTTCTATATCTGGTGATCTCTCCCTTTCGCTTTGTTTTGTGCTGCACTCCGAACTGCGAGCAGCAGGAATGTTCTCTTACAGTTACAGCTGCAAGGTTCTTTCTTTGCTGGTTTTGTTTGATTCTTCGTTTATTGTTTGTTCCTTTGATTTTCTCAGGTATAAAATATTAGTTAAATACACTTTTCACACAAGCAACTACCAACAGAAAGTTTCAGAACCACTTCTATCATCATGCAATCCATTAAAGGAATAGTACACATACAGAATGATGTGTGTTCATTTTCTCCTCACCCTCATGCTGAGCAAGACTCTGGAGCATTTTTTTACAATCTCAAATGCTCAAATGAGATTGGGGGGGGGGGTTGTTTCGTTATCCGCTGACTGTCATATAATGGAATTCCGCGACGACTGAACCACAAAGGTCCATAAAAGTCCACAAAAACGCACGGAAGAATCCGCGGCCGTGCCAGTTAGCTTGGTGAAGTGTGGCATATGCATGTGGGGTGGATGTTAAAAGTGCGTCACTGACGATATGTAAGTCTGTCGCCCCTGCAGGCGGCTAAACTTCCATCTAGTGACTCTCTGTTAGTTGTTTGATTAACATGCAGGTAGTGCTTTCACTTGGTTCGTAAAGCTTGTACAGATATTGCTCACGTCATTATTCTGACCGTTAGTGTTTACTCTTATTCTGTATGATTGTACATACCGGTTTTTACCACGTAAGTGTGGTCAAGCAACAGTTATTTATCTGTTTAGGCTTCTGCCTAAACTACGTTCTGCTAACGTAGTTATTAGGTTTAGTCAGTAGATGACAGCATAGCTCCATCCTTGTTATTAAAATATACCTTTCACAGGGATGATACTTGTTTAATCATAATTTGTTCACCTTATTTAAGCATGTAGCCATGTGCTTAATTTGCTTCCTTTTATTTATCTTCTGTATATTGAGTATTTTATTATTTCTTTCCCTTTTAGACCACATGCATATTCAAGCCTGCATGTACCAAATATGTACCGTTATGCTGCATATGTGGACACATGGAATAAAACCTGCATCCAGCAGTATAGAATGGCAACCTGACTCCTGCAGTGTTCTAGACACTCCAAGAAGACACCAACACCCTTGAACCTTACCTCAGGGTCCTACATAATTCAGTTTTTTCAAGTAGCCATTGTTCAGTTCCAGTCAAGGTGGCCTGCCTGCACTGTTTTCTACTCTGCAGATGAAAACTAACAACAATAACTAAAACATATTTTTTTGTGGGTGTTCATGGAAAAGTGGAAGAGATATCAGTCTGTCTCATTGTGAAAAATGTTTGACCAAATAATACATGTTAACCTAAATTCTCTGTGTCTTTGTGGAGTAAACGGAAGTGATGTTATTGAAACAAAAAGCAGGCTAAAAAAAAAAGTGACATATTCTATTTGTATGACAATTATTAAAGAAGACATTCATTCTATTGTGAGGCCTTTGACTTATATATAATGGATCACTTCAAGCTGGAGCTTTTCCAGATGGCATGAAAATTCCAAATGTAGTACCAATATTCAAAAGTGGAGATAAACATTGCAGAGAAAATTATAGACCCATATCCTCGCTTCCTCAGTTTTATCAAAAAATATGAGAAACCCTTTTCGTCAAACAACTGGATGCATTCATTGAAAAAAACAAAATGCTAAGTGATCATCAATATGGGTTTCTAAAAACATAAAACCACAACATATGCTGTGATGGAAACGGTTGAGATTATAACAAAGGCAATAGAAGATGATAAATGAACTTTGGCGTTCCACAGGGATCAGTGATTGGTCCAAAGTTCATTAATATTTGTAAAATTACAGACATTTTACATTTATTTATTTTTGCAAATGACACAAACTTGTTTTATTCTGCCAAGAACTTGGAGGCAATTTTTGAGTCTTGCCGAGAGGGAGCTCGAGAAACTGAAATGTTAGTTTTTATGTCAGTAAATTGTCTCTCAGTGTTAAAAAAAAGAGTAAAATTATGGCACTTGAAAATAAAAACATAATAAAAAAATTGTAAATGATGCAACTGATTCAAAAAACTATTCTTGTGCGAGCACATACGGTTGGTGGACTTGTAGGTGAATGGTAGATGGTGGACTTGAGGGAGAAATGCATCATCAGTAGTGTTCCTCTGGATTGGGTGTTTCGGCCCTAACACCATACACCTCCCCAGAGGCGGCCAGCTGCAGGATGATCAGACCTGGAGCTTGGGTCCGAAGCCCAATTAGTCGTTAGAGTCACCTTGTTTGCAGACATCTCAGGGGACTAAGCAATGGCAGGGGGCGTCAGGTTCCCTGGTCTGAGCCTAGGCTGGCTGACCGCATACTTCTTCCTTTTCATGAGGGCCCAATCTGGGTCATTTCTCTTCAGCCAGAGCCACCGGCTGCTCCTTTAGGCTGCCTCTGACACAGCTTTATGATAGCTGTGCGTAGGCCCTGGCCCCTGACTCACACGCTTTAGATGTTCCCACAAAGCCACTGCACCCAACCTCCACTGGGTGGACTTCAGCATTCCAGCCACAAATTTGGGCTTCCGTGGCCAACTCGGAATACCGCAGGTGTTTCCGTGCTCATACGCCTCCTCCATGGAGTCCTCCCAGGGTACAGTGAGTTCGACTATGTATACTTTTTTTTGGGGAAGGGGACCAGAGCACCAGGTCAGGCCTCAAGGTGGTAGTGGCGATCTCTGCAGGGAACATTGTTTCCCAATGTCTGCCAGCATCTTCCAGTTGCGTGCTGGGCACAGCTGGCTTCTCTCTGATGGTTTAGAGTTACGCCTGGCAGGTGTGGCCCCTTCACAGACAAAGGCAGTTCCCCAAGAGGCATTAGATGTTGGCAGTGGCAGGGCGTTAATGCTGGATCGTCTTCCCTCCAGTGTGGAAACAAGGCTCCTCAAGACTTGGTTGTGGCACCAAGTGCACATCCTTGGGTGAGACTGGTTTTGCACCCTGTGAGTATGTGTCCGA
>JALJCO010000266.1:0-43244 GCA_023101725.1 Atherinomorus stipes | reverse complement strand
GTCTGGGTCCTGCTTCAGGAGAGGTCCTGATATTCCAGAGTCTGGTATTCCAGAGTCTGGGTCCTGCTTCAGGAGAGGTCCTGATATTCCAGAGTCTGGTATTCCAGAGTCTGGGTCCTGCTTCAGGAGAGGTCCTGATATTCCAGAGTCTGGTATTCCAGAGTCTGGGTCCTGCTTCAGGAAAGGTCCTGATATTCCAGAGTCTGGTATTCCAGAGTCTGGGTCCTGCTTCAGGAGAGGTCCTGATATTCCAGAGTCTGGTATTCCAGAGTCTGGGTCCTGCTTCAGGAAAGGTCCTGATATTCCAGAGTCTGGTATTCCAGAGTCTGGGTCCTGCTTCAGGAAAGGTCCTGATATTCCAGAGTCTGGGTCCTGCTTCAGGAAAGGTCCTGATATTCCAGAGTCTGGGTCCTGCTTCAGGAAAGGTCCTGATATTCCAGAGTCTGGGTCCTGCTTCAGGAAAGGTCCTGATATTCCAGAGTCTGGTATTCCAGAGTCTGGGTCCTGCTTCAGGAAAGGCTCTGGTTACTTGATGCTGCTTCAGTGACCAGTAAACCTCTGATCCTGATTGTGCAGACAAAGTCTGGGTGTTCATATTGAAGTCAGGACGTGACTCGGTCCGTCATTCCCGGCCGTGACTCGGTCCGTCATTCCCGGCCGTGACTCGGGTCCGTCATTCCCGACCGTGACTCGGGTCCGTCATTCCCGGCCGTGACTCGGGTCCGTCATTCCCGGCCGTGACTCGGTCCGTCATTCCCGGCCGTGACTCGGGTCCGTCATTCCCGGCCGTGACTCGGGTCCGTCTTCCCCGGCCGTGACTCGGGTCCGTCATTCCCGGCCGTGACTCGGGTCCGTCATTCCCGGCCGTGACTCGGGTCCGTCATTCCCGGCCGTGACTCGGGTCCGTCATTCCCGGCCGTGACTCGGGTCCGTCATTCCCGGCCGTGACTCGGTCCGTCATTCCCGGCCCGTGACTCGGTCCGTCATTCCCGGCCGTGACTCGGTCCGTCATTCCCGGCCGTGACTCGGGTCCGTCATTCCCGGCCGTGACTTTCGGGTGACTCGGGTCCGTCATTCCCTGCCGTGACTCGGGTCCGCCTCATTCCCGGCCGTAACTCGGGTCCGTCATTCCCGGCCGGACTCGGTCCGTCATTCCCGGCCGTGACTTGGGCTCCGTCATTCCCGGCCGTGACTCCGGTCTGTCATTCCCGGCCGTGACTCCGGGTCTGTCATTCCCGGCCGTGACTCGGGTCCGTCATTCCCGGCCGTGACTCGGGTCCGTCATTCCCGGCCGTGACTCGGTCCGTCATTCCCGGCCGTGACTCGGGTCCGCCATTCCCGGCTGTGACTTGGGTCCGTCATTCCCGGCCGTGACCAGGTCCGTCATTCCCGACCGTGACTCGGTCCGTCATTCCGGCCGTGACTCGGGTCCGTCATTCCCGACCGTGACTCGGGTCCGTCATTCCCGGCCGTGACTCGGTCCGTCATTCCCGGCCGTGACTCGGGTCCGTCATTCCCGGCCGTGACTCGGGTCCGTCATTCCCGGCCGTGACTCGGGTCCGTCATTCCCGGCCGTGACTCGGGTCCGTCATTCCCGGCCGTGACGGGTCCGTCATTCCCGGCCGTGACTTGCGGCCGTGACTCGGGTCCGTCATTCCCGGCCGTGACTCGGGTCCGTCATTCCCGGCCGTGACTCGGTCCGTCATTCCCGGCCGTGACTCGGTCCGTCATTCCCGGCCGTGACTTGCGGCCGTGACTCGGGTCCGTCATTCCCGTCCGTGACTCGGGTCCGTCATTCCCGGCCGTGACTCGGGTCTGTCATTCCCGTCTGTGACTCGGGTCGGTCATTCCCGGCCGTGACTTGGGTCCGTCATTCCCGGCCGTGACTCGGTCCGTCATTCCCGGCCGTGACTCGGGTCCGTCATTCCCGGCCCTGACTTGGGTCCATCATTCCCGACCGTGACTTGGGTCCGTCATTCCCGGCCGTGACTTGGGTCCGTCATTCCCGGCCGTGACTTGGGTCCGTCATTCCCGGCCGTGACTCGGGTCCGTCATTCCCGGCCGTGACTCGGGTCCGTCATTCCCGGCCGTGACTCGGGTGACTCGGGTCCGTCATTCCCGGCCGTGACTTGGGTCCGTCATTCCCGGCCCTGACTCGGGTCCGTCATTCCCGGCTGTGACTCGGGTCTGTCATTCCCGGCCGTGACTTGGGTCCGTCATTCCCGGCCGTGACTCGGGTCCGTCATTCCCGGCCCTGACTCGGGTCCGTCACCCCCGGCCCCCGTGCCGCCTGCAGGGGTGCCGCCCTCGGCTGTGTTTAGGTAGCAGGCGTGGAGCTGCAGATTGGCGGGGCAGAGCCCCCACCCTCCAACAGCAGGTTTTCATTTCTGAGCTCTGAGGCAGGTTGTCTCCAGCAGACCCGACATGTGAGTTTGGCCGTGTTTATTTTCCTTTGATAGGCATTCGCTGCATGTGCAGCACATGCCTCCATAATGCCTTTATTCTCCAGGAACTTGTGGGGGAGGGTCGGGGGAGGAAGATGAAGGTGAAAGGGGATCCAGGGAAGGACTGCTTCTCTCTGCCAGTCCTCTTCACCGTTCACGCTAACATCTTCACCCCCTTCTTCATCATCTGCTGCTTCCATGTCAGACCTCTGGCATGAAATTCCACACATGCCTTTAATTTGGAACGAGGCAGCACCGGAGTAATCTTACAGTTGTGGAATTTTCCACTCTTGCCTCCCGACACGAGCCCAAAAGCAATTAGGGAAAAGGGAAAGTGGGGCGTATTAACAGGCAGGGGTGGCGGCTTTCTGAGGAAAACTCAAGCACTGCAGAAACTCCAATCCTACCGAGTATGTTTTCCTCATTTCTCCTCAAAATCTCTCATCACACTCAAAATAAGACAAAATCACCTAACAGAGACATTTGTTTGAAGGGATGTCCCGATACTGATGCCAGTATCGGTACGCGCTCCGATACTGGCCTATTTTGCTGTACTCGTACTCGCTCCCGACAGCACCCGATACCAGACGGCACATGACTCGCGGTGTTTACGCCGCCATGCTGGCAGAAAAAGACCCTTCAACACGAGCGGTGCCGGCTTTCACTTTACTTCTTTTTCAAATTCGAAGTTGCTTTTCATCACATGAGAATAGATTAAATCGGACTCGTATCGTGTTCCTGGGATATTTTTTAAAACGTTGGAGGCGGTCAGAGCGGACCTTTGTTCCCTCCCTCCCATCGGACATGCGGTACCCCACCAGTGTTGGGGAGAATACTTCCTAAATGTATTTAGTTACAGAATACTGAATTTAAAAATGTATTTTGTAACGTATTCCGTTACATTGCTTAACTAGTACTGTACTCTAAATACTTGAAATACTTCTCTTTAAACAGCATTTACGTCTGTGTAACGGCAGCTCCTCCCGCAGGAAAACAGTCTATTAATGTTAAACATTATTTGAAATAAATTAAACAAACTGTTCAAAATTAATTTGATTTATTACAGTGTACAGATTATCTTTCTGTTTCTGTATTAAAGTGACAAAGTACCTAAACGGATTATTGGCAAGGCAAGTTTATTTGTGTATCACATTTCATGCACAGAACAATTCAAAGTGCTTTACATAAAACATTATAAGCATTACAGCGGGATGCAAAAGGGAGAAAAAAATGATTAGAAGCATGATTCAAAATCAAAAACATTAAAAACATTTAAGATTAAAAAGAGAGAATACAGAGATGTGCGGATTTTAATTTTTGAATAAAATCTACGTAAATGCAGCTGAGAACAGGTGGGTCTTTAACCTGGATTTAAATAAACTGTTTCAGCTGATCTGAGACTTTCTGGGAGTTTGTTCCAGACATGTGGAGCATAGAAGCTGAACGCAGCTTCTCCAGGTCTGGTTCTGACTCTGGAACTGATAAAAGACCAGATCCAGGTCTGGTTCTGACTCTGGAACTGATAAAAGACCAGATCCAGGTCTGGTTCTGACTCTGGAACTGATAAAAGACCGGATCCAGATGACCTGGGGTCTAGTAGGTTCATACTGGGTCAGAGGTCACTGATGTATTTTGGGCCTAAACCATTAAGGGCTTTATAGACCAGCAGCAGAACTTTAAAGTCTATTCTCTGATGGACCGGCAGCCAGTGTAAAGACCTGAGAACTGGACTGATGTGGTCCACTTTTCTGGTCTTTGTGAGAACTCGGGCAGCAGAGTTCTGAATGAGCTGCAGCTGTTTAACTGGTTTTTTAGGTAGACCAGTAAAGACGCTGTTACAGTAGTCAAGCCGACTGAAGATGATGATGGACTAGTTTTTCCAGATTTTCCTGAGACATCAGATCTTTGATCCTTGAGATGTTCTTCAGGTGATAGTCGGCTGATTTAGTGATCGCTTTGATGTGTTTTTCAAAGTTTAGGTCTGAGTCCATCACTACACCAAGATTTCTGGTCTGGTTGGTGGTTTTTAGGTCTGAGTCCATCACTACAGCCAGATTTCTGGTCTGGTTGGTGGTTTTTAGGTCTGAGTCCATCACTACACCCAGATTTCTGGTCTGGTTGGTGATTTTTAGGTCTGAGTCCATCACTACCCCCAGATTTCTGGTCTGGTTGGTGGTTTTTAGGCCTCAGTCCATCACTACAGCCAGATTTCTGGTCTGGTTGGTGGTTTTCAGGTCTGAGTCCATCACTACAGCCAGATTTCTGGTTTGGTTGGTGGTTTTAGGTCTGAGTCCATCACTACACCCAGATTTCTGGTCTGGTTGGTGGTTTTAAGGTCTGAGTCCATCACTACACCCAGATTTCTGGTTTGGTTGGTGGTTTTAAGGTCTGAGTCCATCACTACACCCAGATTTCTGGTCTGGTTGGTGGTTTTAAGGTCTGAGTCCATCACTACACCCAGATTTCTGGTCCGGTTGGTGGTTTTAAGGTCTGAGTCCATCACTACACCCAGATTTCTGGTTTGGTTGGTGGTTTTAAGGTCTGAGTCCATCACTACACCCAGATTTCTGGTCTGGTTGGTGGTTTTTAGGTCTGAGTCCATCACTACACCCAGATTTCTGGTTTGGTTGGTGGTTTTAAGGTCTGAGTCCATCACTACACCCAGATTTCTGGTTTGGTTGGTGGTTTTAAGGTCTGAGTCCATCACTACACCCAGATTTCTGGTTTGGTTGGTGGTTTTAAGGTCTGAGTCCATCACTACAGCCAGATTTCTGGTCTGGTTGGTGGTTTTAAGGTCTGAGTCCATCACTACAGCCAGATTTCTGGTCCAGTTGGTGGTTTTCAGGTCTGAGTCCATCACTACACCCAGATTTCTGGTTTGGTTGGTGGTTTTTAGGTCTGAGTCCATCACTACACCCAGATTTCTGGTTTGGTTGGTGGTTTTAAGGTCTGAGTCCATCACTACACCCAGATTTCTGGTTTGGTTGGTGGTTTTAAGGTCTGAGTCCATCACTACACCCAGATTTCTGGTCCGGTTGGTGGTTTTAAGGTCTGAGTCCATCACTACACCCAGATTTCTGGTTTGGTTGGTGGTTTTAAGGTCTGAGTCCATCACTACAGCCAGATTTCTGGTCTGGTTGGTGGTTTTTAGGTCTGAGTCCATCACTACACCCAGATTTCTGGTTTGGTTGGTGGTTTTAAGGTCTGAGTCCATCACTACACCCAGATTTCTGGTTTGATTGGTGGTTTTAAGGTCTGAGTCCATCACTACACCCAGATTTCTGGTTTGGTTGGTGGTTTTAAGGTCTGAGTCCATCACTACAGCCAGATTTCTGGTCTGGTTGGTGGTTTTAAGGTCTGAGTCCATCACTACACCCAGATTTCTGGTCCAGTTGGTGGTTTTCAGGTCTGAGTCCATCACTACACCCAGATTTCTGGTTTGGTTGGTGGTTTTAAGGTCTGAGTCCATCACTACACCCAGATTTCTGGTCTGGTTGGTGGTTTTAAGGTCTGAGTCCATCACTACAGCCAGATTTCTGGTCCAGTTGGTGGTTTTCAGGTCTGAGTCCATCACTACACCCAGATTTCTGGTTTGGTTGGTGGTTTTTAGGTCTGAGTCCATCACTACACCCAGATTTCTGGTTTGGTTGGTGGTTTTAAGGTCTGAGTCCATCACTACACCCAGATTTCTGGTTTGGTTGGTGGTTTTAAGGTCTGAGTCCATCACTACACCCAGATTTCTGGTCCGGTTGGTGGTTTTAAGGTCTGAGTCCATCACTACACCCAGATTTCTGGTTTGGTTGGTGGTTTTAAGGTCTGAGTCCATCACTACAGCCAGATTTCTGGTCTGGTTGGTGGTTTTTAGGTCTGAGTCCATCACTACACCCAGATTTCTGGTTTGGTTGGTGGTTTTAAGGTCTGAGTCCATCACTACACCCAGATTTCTGGGCCAGTTGGTGGTTTTCAGGTCTGAGTCCATCACTACACCCAGATTTCTGGTTTGGTTGGTGGTTTTAAGGTCTGAGTCCATCACTACACCCAGATTTCTGGTCCGGTTGGTGGTTTTAAGGTCTGAGTCCATCACTACACCCAGATTTCTGGTTTGGTTGGTGGTTTTAAGGTCTGAGTCCATCACTACACCCAGATTTCTGGTCTGGTTGGTGGTTTTAGTAGGGATGCACCGATTGTGAAAGTCTGGGCCGATACCGATACCGATGTTTAACATAACAACTTGGCCGATGGCCGATGTTTTCTATTTTTATTTATTACTTCCTTTGTGCCACAGAAATTTACAAGTCTTTCAGCTCTTCATCAGTCTATCCTTGAATGAGCACAAATTCAGTCAGACCAATTTATGAAACAGAAACAACCTTTAATGTCACTTTGTGGTTGACATTAGTTATAACAAGCTCTTTTCTGAAAACTTTTCAAAAACCTGGGACTGATAATCACAAAAAGAATGCTTCAGTATATTGCCCAACAAAATTGAGTGATTTTAACCTAATAAACAAAAACATACTCAGTGAGAAGATTATTTTCATGGCCCAATAAAAAATATTTGTGGAGCATGTACTGCAAACTGCGTAACGCTGATCTTTTTCTGAAACGGTAAAATATTGCCACACGACCGCTGCCATCTTTGTTTCTCTACTGAGGAAAGTGCGTGGATGCCTTCAACCAGTATCTCCCCCCACCCGTCAAAAAGAGGGGGAAAAAAGAGTTTTTCTTAAGAACAGTGTTGATGACACATGTAAATCATTATATATATATATATATATATATATATATACATATATATATATATATATATATATAGGATAAATAATAATCGGCCACTGCCATCGGCAAATGTCATTTCTATTGGCCGATGGCCAATGGCAGTTAACAAGGCAAATATCGGCCGATACCGATGTCCAGCCGATGCATCGGTGCATCCCTAGTTTTTAGGTCTGAGTCCATGACTACACCCAGATTTCTGGTTTGGTTGGTGGTTTTAAGGTCTGAGTCCATCACTACACCCAGATTTCTGGTTTGGTTGGTGGTTTTAAGGTCTGAGTCCATCACTACACCCAGATTTCTGGTCCGGTTGGTGGTTTTTAGGTCTGAGTCCATCACTACACCCAGATTTCTGGTTTGGTTGGTGGTTTTAAGGTCTGAGTCCATCACTACACCCAGATTTCTGGTCTGGTTGGTGGTTTTTAGGTCTGAGTCCATCACTACCCCCAGATTTCTGGTCTGGTTGGTGGTTTTTAGGTCTGAGTCCATCACTACAGCCAGATTTCTGGTTTGGTTGGTGGTTTTAGGTCTGAGTCCATCACTACACCCAGATTTCTGGTCTGGTTGGTGGTTTTAAGGTCTGAGTCCATCACTACACCCAGATTTCTGGTCTGGTTGGTGGTTTTAAGGTCTGAGTCCATCACTACACCCAGATTTCTGGTCCGGTTGGTGGTTTTAAGGTCTGAGTCCATCACTACACCCAGATTTCTGGTTTGGTTGGTGGTTTTAAGGTCTGAGTCCATCACTACACCCAGATTTCTGGTCCGGTTGGTGGTTTTTAGGTCTGAGTCCATCACTACACCCAGATTTCTGGTTTGGTTGGTGGTTTTAAGGTCTGAGTCCATCACTACACCCAGATTTCTGGTTTGGTTGGTGGTTTTAAGGTCTGAGTCCATCACTACACCCAGATTTCTGGTTTGGTTGGTGGTTTTAAGGTCTGAGTCCATCACTACAGCCAGATTTCTGGTCTGGTTGGTGGTTTTAAGGTCTGAGTCCATCACTACACCCAGATTTCTGGTCCGGTTGGTGGTTTTTAGGTCTGAATCCATCACTACACCCAGATTTCTGGTTTGGTTGGTGGTTTTAAGGTCTGAGTCCATCACTACACCCAGATTTCTGGTCTGGTTGGTGGTTTTTAGGTCTGAGTCCATCACTACACCCAGATTTCTGGTTTGGTTGGTGGTTTTAAGGTCTGAGTCCATCACTACACCCAGATTTCTGGTTTGGTTGGTGGTTTTAAGGTCTGAGTCCATCACTACACCCAGATTTCTGGTCCGGTTGGTGGTTTTAAGGTCTGAGTCCATCACTACACCCAGATTTCTGGTTTGGTTGGTGGTTTTAAGGTCTGAGTCCATCACTACACCCAGATTTCTGGTCTGGTTGGTGGTTTTTAGGTCTGAGTCCATAACTACACCCAGATTTCTGGTTTGGTTGGTGGTTTTAAGGTCTGAGTCCATCACTACGCCCAGATTTCTGGTTTGGTTGGTGGTTTTAAGGTCTGAGTTCATCACTACACCCAGATTTCTGGTCCGGTTGGTGGTTTTTAGGTCTGAGTCCATCACTACACCCAGATTTCTGGTTTGGTTGGTGGTTTTAAGGTCTGAGTCCATCACTACACCCAGATTTCTGGTCTGGTTGGTGGTTTTTAGGTCTGAGTCCATCACTACAGCCAGATTTCTGGTCTGGTTGGTGGTTTTTAGGTCTGAGTCCATCACTACCCCCAGATTTCTGGTCTGGTTGGTGGTTTTTAGGTCTGAGTCCATCACTACAGCCAGATTTCTGGTCTGGTTGGTGGTTTTTAGGTCTGAGTCCATCACTACCCCCAGATTTCTGGTCTGGTTGGTGGTTTTTAGGCCTCAGTCCATCACTACAGCCAGATTTCTGGTCTGGTTGGTGGTTTTTAGGTCTGAGTCCATCACTACCCCCAGATTTCTGGTCTGGTTGGTGGTTTTTAGGTCTGAGTCCATCACTACACCCAGATTTCTGGTCTGATTGGTGGTTTTGGGGTCTGAGTCCATCACTACCCCCAGATTTCTGGTCTGGTTGGTGGTTTTTAGGTCTGAGTCCATCACTACAGCCAGATTTCTGGTCTGATTGGTGGTTTTTAGGTGCATGGACTGAAGTTCTGTGGCAACCTGCTGTCGGTTCTCTTTGGCTCCAGAAACAATCACCTCAGTTTTCTTTTGTTCAGCTGAAGAAAGTTGAGGCACATCCAGTCATTAATCTCATCAATACATTTACCAAGAGCCTGTACAGGGCCCGGTCTCCTGGTGATACTGTAATATATAGCTGTGTATCATCTGCGTAGCTATGGTAACTAATATTGTTGTTCTTTATAACCTGGGCCAGTGGGAGCATGTAGATGTTAAACAGAAGAGGCCCGAGCATAGAGCCCTGGGGAACTCCACAGGTCATTTCTGTCTGCTCAGATGTAAAATTACCTACTGACACAAAGTACTTCCTGTTCTCCAAGTACGTTTTGAACCAGTTTAGTACAGAACCTGAGAGACCCACCCACTTATGCCACCTTAAAAGCAGATCACAATCTTGGCTGAAAGAGTCATCTGTAGCAATGTCGTAGCCGCGAGTGCCAGGGTGTCAAACTCAGTAACAAACAAGCAACAAACTCAGTAAATAAAAACAACTAACTTTAAGATGTTTCTTCAGTTGGAGTCTTTGGATGCAGCCAGTCGGTTGTTCACATGCAGATTCCTCTGCACCGTCAGCTGTTGCTCATCCTGCTCCTTCTTTAATGTAACAGCTTGCATTTTTCCATCACTTGTTTTTCTTGGATTCGGCTGTGATTGTGATTCCTGCTCCTTGTCTGATTCCAGACCTGACCACGCACACATGTGAATGCAGTTGGGATGCTAGGCAGCATGCCCGGGTTGCGACTGTATTCTAAATACACAGATTTAGAATGGTACTTTTACCAGAATACAGTTACTCATAAATAGTATTATAAATATGTAACGGCGGTACATGTACTCTGTTACTCCCCAACACTGACCCCCACATACATACATACATATGTTCGTACATACATACATAGTATACCATGGTCACTTACAAAAGAATAAATATTAAAACAATGTTTGTTTTTTTAATTGTTAAAATCGTAAGTTTTTCACAAGAAGTGGAGCGATTACCGTCCGTCATGCCCGCATCACACCTGAGCTGATGCTTCTTTTTATTTAAAACAAATACCAGAACTTTACCGGAGGAAGAGAGAGGAAAAGACAGAACAAGAGTCAAGATAAGACTGTTTTACTTGGATTTTTTGAAATGAGATGCATTTGTCTGAAAACAAGTTCCTGTATCTCACTGAAATGTTTCTCTGTCTCATTTTGAGTGTGATGAGATATTTAGAAATGAGAAAAATGTGGTGAGATGAGAGTTTTTGCAGTGAGCAGACTTTGCTCAGATTCTTCAACGGTCGGGATGTGATGATAATTCGTCCTGTTCTGCCCTTTTATTGAAGACTAATTTGGAAAAAACAATATAACAGAATGTTTATCTTGACCCAAATGACCCCTGCTTATTATCATTTCCCCTTAATTTGCTTGTTCACAAAATATCCACCCATTATCCGCGGCGTTATGAGATTAATCTCAGCGTTTAATAGGCTTTCAGCCCCCAGCAGAGTAATGACAGCTGTTACATAAAGATGGAGAGGGCAGCATTGTCTTCTAGCTCTTCTTCCCGTTGAGCTGCCCTCCTCTGGGGGATCTGCGAGCAATGAGCAGCCCGGTCCCGGACCGTGTGATGGGTTCCATCCGGGGCTCTGCCTTCCACTGCTTGGCCTGTTTTTGTCCTCACGTCTTCGGTTTGATGTCGGCTCCTTTTGTCTCACTCCGGAGGAAAAAGCCGGGTTATAAAAAGAACGCTGATGAAAGGCCTTTGAAGTTTTCTGCCAGAAATTACGGAGAGGAGTGGCGAAACAGTTGGACCCCTTCTACTTAAAATAGTAATTATGCAAATGCTTTGATATTTTGGATTCTGCGAGGGAACATTCAGGCCTCCTCCTCTAAGTGCTGTTATATTAAGGAAAATGAATTTCCTGCCTCTGCAGAATGACTTCAGAGCAGCTTCTTTTCTCTCAACAGAAAATCTTCTTTAACAAACAGTAACTGATACTGAAACTAATGACCGGCTTCGTCCTCCGTCTCTCATTTTACCGCACAAGTAAAAAGAGAATTTTCTGCATGCAAATGAGAATTATACAACATACAGGCTACACTCAGACTCTGCCCCACTTTCTGTTTGTCTTGGTTATCATCTCAGAAAAGCTCCCATATATATCACATATCCAAGAGGGATTCTTCCTTGTCTGATATATTAGGAAGAGGGCAGGGACGCTCTCGCTGTCACATGGTTATCAGTCATCTGTCATCTGTGTTTTGCAGAATGCATGACTGTGCTGCAATGAGCTATTAGCGTGAAGTGAGGAGGCGATCAGTCTTGTCTGTTCTGGAGCAGTTTCTGCAACGTGAAAGCCACCCCTGCTGTCTGGCCAAGTCGTGTTCCCCACCCCGAGCTGCAGATAAAAACATGGGTGTGTTCGGGAGAGAAAGGAAAGAGGGGGATGAAACAGAAACCTCTCTTCCTGACTGCTGAGGAAACCCACAGATTTAAAGTAAAATCTCACAGCAGCTCACTTCTGTCACGATGACCAACATTAGGATGATTCAGACAAAGTGAAAGATTAAAAAATAAAAGAGGAGCAGTTAGACGGCAGGCTGAAGGTTTCCAGGGGGGGTGTGCAGCGGAGCGTGGGCTTGTTTGGGATGGTTATCGGCTCATTGAGAATCTGTGTCCTCTCCCTGAACTCAGTCACATGGAGGTGACACCGCTCTGCCTCACAACAGTCAATATCAGCAACTACACAAGACGTCACCGCTGGAGGAGGGGGCGAGATGCTGCTGTAGCCCCCGCCCAGGAGGAGGGCGCGAGATGCTGCTGTAGCCCCCGCCCGCTTGCTGGAGGAGGGGGCGAGATCCTGCTGTAGGCCCCGCCCACTGGAGGAGGGCGAGAGATCCTGCTGTAGCCCCCGCCCAGGAGGAGGGGGCGAGATGCTGCTGTAGCCCCCGCCCACTGGAGGAGGGCGCGAGATCCTGCTGTAGCCCCCGCCCGCTGGAGGAGGGCGAGAGATGCCAGCGTAGCCCCCGCCCGCTGGAGAAGGGCGCGAGATCCTGCTGTAGGCCCCGTCCGCTGGAGGAGGGCGCGAGATCCTGCTGTAGCCCCCGCCCGCTGGAGGAGGGCGAGAGATGCCAGCGTAGCCCCCGCCCGCTGGAGAAGGGCGCGAGATACTGCTGTAGGCCCCGTCCGCTGGAGGAGGGGGCCCCGCCCCGGACCCCCCTCTGTAGGCCCCTCCGCTGGAGGAGGGGGCGAGATCCTGCTGTAGCCCCCGCCCACTGGAGGAGGGGGCGAGATGCTGCTGTAGCCCCCGCCCAGGAGGAGGGGGCGAGATGCTGCTGTAGCCCCCGCCCACTGGAGGAGGGCGTGAGATGCTGCTGTAGCCCCCGCCCAGGAGGAGGGGGCGAGATGCTGCTGTAGCCCCCGCCCACTGGAGGAGGGCGAGAGATCCTGCTGTAGCCCCCGCCCACTGGAGGAGGGCGCGCGAGATCCTGCTGTAGCCCCCCGCCCACTGGAGGAGGGCGCGAGATCCTGCTGTAGCCCCCGCCCGCTGAAGCGCAGATCCTCTCCCCCCGCCCACTGGAGGAGGGCGAGAGATCCTGCTGTAGCCCCCGCCCACTGGAGGAGGGCGAGAGATCCTGCTGTAGCCACCGCCCACTGGAGAAGGGCGCGAGATCCTGCTGTAGCCCCCGCCCGCTGGAGGAAGGCGCGAGATCCTGCTGTAGCCCCCGCCCGCTGGAGAAGGGCGCGAGATCCTGCTGTAGCCCCCGCCCACTGGAGAAGGGCGAGAGATCCTGCTGTAGCCCCCGCCCGCTGGAGGAGGGGGCGAGATCCTGCTGTAGCCACCGCCCGCTGGAGAAGGGCGCGAGATCCTGCTGTAGCCCCCGCCCGCTGGAGAAGGGCGCGAGATCCTGCTGTAGCCCCCGCCCACTGGAGAAGGGCGAGAGATCCTGCTGTAGCCCCCGCCCACTGGAGGAGGGGGCGAGATCCTGCTGTAGCCACCGCCCGCTGGAGAAGGGCGCGAGATCCTGCTGTAGCCCCCGCCCACTGGAGGAGGGCGAGAGATCCTGCTGTAGCCCCCGCCCACTGGAGGAGGGCGAGAGATCCTGCTGTAGCCACCGCCCACTGGAGGAGGGCGAGAGATCCTGCTGTAGCCCCCGCCCGCTGGAGAAGGGCGCGAGATCCTGCTGTAGCCCCCGCCCGCTGGAGGAAGGCGCGAGATCCTGCTGTAGCCCCCGCCCGCTGGAGGAGGGAGCGAGATCCTACTGTAGCCCCCGCCCGCTGGAGGAGGGAGCGAGATCCTGCTGTAGCCCCCGCCCGCTGGAGGAGGGAGCGAGATCCTGCTGTAGCCCCCGCCCGCTGGAGGAGGGAGCGAGATCCTACTGTAGCCCCCGCCCGCTGGAGGAGGGCGTGATGCTGCTGTAGCCCCCGCCCACTGGAGGAGGGCGTGATGCTGCTGTAGCCCCTGCCCGCTGTAGGAGGGCGCTGGATGCTGCTGTAGCCCCCACTCCCTGGAGGAGGGCTCAAGTGCTGGTTTAGCCCCCGCCCACTGGAGAAGGGAGCGAGATGTCGGTGTAGTTCCCCCCACTGGAGAAGCCCCCCCCGTGAAACACATGAAGTGACATCACAGTCATCCATCTGCTGTAACCGTGGCCGTTCTTTCCCTTCCATTTATCCGCTTTCTGCACTGGCTTCTTCTTGGTCAGGGTGGGGGGGTTCATCCCAGCTGCAGGTACACCCCCGTTAACCGTGCATGCTCACGCTCACTGCTGGGGTCAGTTTAGACCAATCAGCGTAAGAGAACGTGTGTGGATGGAGAACCAGAACCAGTGGGAGAACATCCAGACTCCACACAAGGTCCCAGCTGAGGTTCCGCACCGAAACCTGAACTTGGCCGATATTTGGCCGATAACCAATACCGATACTGATATTAAAGCTGAACTAACATAACATTCATTCCTTGTGAAAATTAGAAACATACCTCTGCTGCAGATGCAGGAGCTGTCGGAAACGTCATTATGTCTCATGGTGGGTGGGACATTATCACATTATCAATCACAGGCGGGAATGTTTTTTAAACTGTAAAGCACTTTGAGTCGCGTAACCTGCTGGAAAAGCGCTTCATAAATAAAGATTGATTGATTGATTGATTGAAAAGACGGTTACACTTTACAATAAGAGTCCAAATAACATTCAGTAATGGTTAACTATGGTTAAGTAATGCTTATTAGGCTGTAAATTATAAATAAAGTGTTACCAAAGGATAAATGTTTACATTTATGAGTAAAGCATACACAATGGTAACTTATTATGTAATTCAACTTTTATCACGGCTTAATAATGCGTTAAGGTTGGGAAGTAAGCATTAATTAACTGGTAATTATCGAATTAACTAATATGCTAACTAATGCAAAGTAATTGTTAATAAAAGTTGTTAATGTGTTATTAAGCAGTTAATTAATGCTCAATAATGCACTTACTTACGTTATTTAAGGGACCCTTATTGTAAAGTGTTACTGAAAAGACATTATATATTTTTTTTAAAGTTCCAAAAGAAGTTATTGCATAAATTCATCTTCGCCTCTTTCTGCAACACAGCTGAAATGATCAGCAAGTAAAGATCAACAAAAATGGACAAAGAGGAGGAAGACGGCATGTTTTAGATGTTTCTCTGCTCCAACACGCCCGTCTGAAGCTAAAAGCATCTCCACGACAGTTTGTTGTGAAATTCTGCACGAGTCTGTTATTTGTGTGGAAGCTCTCGACACCATCTGTTCCCCGTGCAGAGGTCAGCCGCTCTAAATGAATGTTTAGGAAGCAGCATGATCACCAAATCTCCATCCCCACCTAACCGACCGCGTACATCAATATTTTCATTGTTCTCTGTCCGTGTTTCTGATTTTCAGCAGACATACAGAGTTCCCGCAGCTGCACGGTAAAACGCAGTAATGCTCGCTAATCGGGGGATGTTAGGGTACAAAGCAACCACTAAACTGGCACGCCAAGGCCTCGCTATGTTGGTGGTCCTTCCTGCCTCGGGGGGATAAAAAGGCCCGGTCTAGTCAGAACTTTCAGAGTTTCCTTGGACAGCAGCGAAGCCGAGTAAAGTCAAACGGCTATAATTCATCACAGGTGGAGAATTTATGGATCAAGCTTCAGTTTTTCTGCTGATAGCACCAGAGCTGATGAAGAACTGCTTCCCACAGCAGCCGGGACCTGCAGCTGGATCGTGGGAGCAGATCCGTGTCAGTTTCAGCACCAGTTTTCTGCAATAAAGTACAAACAAAAACACACGTTAGTTATAAGAGCTGCTATTTCAGCACGAGAAGCTCCAAACGGCACTTTGTGACCCTTTCTGTGGATTAAGACCGCTGAAGAAAAAAGAGAAAACATTTTTCTAAGAAAAAAGTCAGAATACTGACATCAGTCTAGGAATTCTGACCTTTTTTTCCCAGAACATTAAAAAAATAATTAGGAGGATTTTTTTTCAACTTCTGGAAAAGTCAGAATTCTGACCATTTTTTTCAGAAAATAAAAAAAAACTCCAAATTTTTAAAAATATTTTTAAATGATATTTTTACTACATATATACATGTATGTGTATATATATATATTTATTGGTAGATTTTTTTCACTTTGAGAAAAAAGTCAGAATTTTCACCTTTTTTTTAGGAAATGGGAAAAAAAAAGAAAACTGGAATTTTTAAAAGAATATTCTGGAAAAAATCAGAATTTTGTCTTTGTTTTTTAGGAAACTGAAAAAAAAAGAAATTTCCAGATTTACATATATATATATATATATATATATATATATATATATATTCTGGGAAAAAATTAAAATTCTGACTTTTTTCAAAAATTGAAAAAAAAAAAAAATCTTGACAAATTTCTTGTCTTCATTTATTTCTTTAATTCTGAGATTAAACTCAGAATTGTGACTTTTTTTCTCCGAGTTTTATTATTTATATCTTCAGTGGCTCTAATTCTCTTCTGGGTCTTTGGACTTTTATTTCCCAAACAGATATAAAGACTCTGCTGGTGAGACGCCCCTTGCTGTGCGTGTATGCGTTGGCATTATCTGAACAAACAAAAAACCACACAAACAAGCCACAAAAACAGCTTCCAACTGTTGCCTGCTACGTACAATCTGCATCAGAAAGAACCGGTTTGCTTGTGCAGGAAAAAAGATGCAGAGATTAAAAGGCAAATGGAGACAAAGCACCATGTGCTGTGTTTTTACACAGAGGTGGGCTCCACATCAGTTTTGCTTTGTGACATGAAGGCAACAAACTGCCCTCTGCTCTCGTTCATTAACAGCCAGACTGAGCATGCTCACCGTGGACAGATCCAACAAATTTAATCGGCCCAAATAAGGAAGCCGACGGTGTTTGACAGTAGCAACATGGGTGCAAACCGATGGAGCAGAGACAGATGTTCCCAGACGCTCCAGATGTGACTGTGGGTGTGCACGAGGCCTTCCTCCCACCTCAGTGCCAGAGCTGCAGCGTGGCTCCCAGTAAACTGCTGTTTACACCAGGCAGATTTTGGAGGTGGCCTGTTTGGAAGGAGGATCCTGGCTTCCGATGATGGGTAAGTACATGCGAGCCTCGGAGCCCGGCAGCCCTAAATTTGCACTCCTGCATGAGATCTTTATTCGTGCTGCTCGTTGCATGCATGCGCATAATTACAGTCATTAAGAGAGCCTTGTTTACTCAAATCCAGACAATCTAAAATCCAAATAATGTTCTTTGGGAACAAAATGCGTTTAAATGTTGTAAAGTTAAAGATAAACATTCCAACATGAGTTAAATTATCAGGCTGGAGATGCGTTCTGCCAAAGAAATAGAAGCTGTGAGATTAATTTGCTTTCCAGATGTTTTCAGGTTAGATGTGGTACCAACATAGCAAGAATCCGGTACCCGGACTCTGGACTGCAGGAGGACCAGTTCAGCAGCTGGACTCTGGACTGCAGGCAGACCAGTTCAGCAGCAGGACTCTGGACTGCAGGCAGACCAGTTCAGCAGCTGGACTCTGGACTGCAGGCAGACCAGTTCAGCAGCAGGACTCTGGACTGCAGGCGGACCAGTTCAGCAGCTGGACTCTGGACTGCAGGCAGACCAGTTCAGCAGCTGGACTCTGGACTGCAGGCAGACCAGTTCAGCAGCAGGACTCTGGACTGCAGGCAGACCAGTTCAGCAGCTGGACTCTGGACTGCAGGCAGACCAGTTCAGCAGCAGGACTCTGGACTGCAGGCGGACCAGTTCAGCAGCTGGACTCTGGACTGCAGGCAGACCAGTTCAGCAGCAGGACTCTGGACTGCAGGCAGACCAGTTCAGCAGCTGGACTCTGGACTGCAGGCAGACCAGTTCAGCATCTGGACTCTGGACTGCAGGCAGACCAGTTCAGCATCTGGACTCTGGACTGCAGGCAGACCAGTTCAGCATCTGGACTCTGGACTGCAGGCGGACCAGTTCAGCAGCTGGACTCTGGACTGCAGGCAGACCAGTTCAGCATCCGGACTCTGGACTGCAGGCAGACCAGTTCAGCATCCGGACTCTGGACTGCCGGCGACACAGGGACATGGAGGGTTGGATTTTTCCCCCTTACTAATAAAAACCTTCATTTAAAAACTGCATTTTCTGTTTACTTGTGTTTTCTTTGTCTCACATTTAAATTTGTTTGATGATCTGAAACATTTAATTTTGACAAACATGCAAAAAAGTAAGAAACCAGAAAGGAGGAAACACTTTTTCAGACAAATGTCCAGCTTTACATGTGAGAGACTCTGAAATGCTCCTTTAAAACCAGTCATGTTACTGGTCTGTTGCCAATTAAAATCTCCTCCAATTATTTATTTTCCACCTTTTGTTGCTCCTGTTCCAACTTTTTACAGACGTGTTTCTGCATCAGATTCACAGTCAGAGAATATTTTCCATTAAATATTAAAAAGTCTCATTTTCATCATCTGATATGCTGTTTATGTTCCACTGGGAATAAAATATGTGCTGATGGGATTAGGAAACCACCGTATTCTGTTTTTATTTACATTTTATGCAGCATCCCAGCTTGTTTGGGATCAGGGTCGTATTTTTTCTGTCATATTGTGGATCGTGCAGCACATTTGTGGATTTTCTTTTGTAGGTTAAAACTAATTACGTCCAACCTCCCGTAGAGAATTCCTTATCCATGAAAAAAACATGCCAAAAAACGGGAAGCAATGTCCCGAGTAATCTCAAGCATTTCTTCGCTTGTGAGTATGAGATAGTGTGTTTTTTGTATGCTCTCCATCAAGCCCTGTGACTCATCCATTTTTCATGCCTGTTGGCCCTCACAGAACAAATCATACAGCTAATGCATCCTCTGGGAAGGATAGATGTCATTGTGTGTGCGTGGAGATGTTTGTGTGTGTCTGTGAGTGGTAGTGTAGACAGTGAGGTATCTGTATTATCTGCAAACTTAATCGTTAATGGTTGCACATTTTGGTTCATTAAACATATTATCATCAGTCCCTTTTATAATGAAATGTCATCGTTGTTTGGATAGAAAACGCCGTGCAAACATTCTGCAGCACGTTGATCATGTTTAAATAAGTCAGAGTTGGTTTTCTGATGCTCGTTAGCCGAACCGGTGCTCAGTGAACGGTGAATAAGCGGAGGAGGCTGGAGACCAAATGCAGAGGTTTTCTCTGCAGGCGCATATTTGCTACATCTGGTTCGAGCATGGCTGTTCTGGCCGTCGCCAGTGTTTCAGAATCTGCAATTAAAGCTGAATGGAGGTGCTGTTTGTGGCTCCAGATGGGAGTTATCTCGTTCTGCACCAGTTCAACCCAGCATGCCCATTACACTCCCTTCTAGGTGTTGAATCCTATCTAGAGATGAAGGAAGTTGGTGGGTGCCTGGCTCCGCTCAAGGAAGGATTTAATCCTTCAAGCATTCGTTTCTCCTGCTTGTCTAGATCTACTTCTCTATAATTTCCTTTTGCTTTGCTTAGAGATAATTAACCAATCCCAGGCACGCAACACGCGCTGAAAAATGTTGGGATGGTAGAGACATTTTCATTTTCTAATGTTCAGATTCCCTGTAACTGCATTTAAGACATTCTGGCTACGAACATCAAACGTTCCAGGTTTTATTCAATTTAGCTCGGCTCAGTTCTCAACAAAAGTCCTCTCAAAGTACGTTTAAGGATTCAGTCCAATCTAATTATAATCCAATTCAATCAAATTCACTGAAATCCAATAAAATTGAAGCCATTTCATGAAAACGCCTGGCTGAGGAAACCAGAGGGTCTCATCACATCTTCTTGATCCAGTTCTCCATCCATGCATGGGCTGGAGGTGATAATGGAGAGGAGAATTTCCTCTCCATTATCCATTACCATCTCCTGCAGCAGAACCGGACTCGGAGGGGGTGGGCGGTTGGCTCGGCTGGTTGAGGGTTGGAGTGACGGAAACAGAGAACACAATGTACACCCACAGAATGATGGTCCTTCATTTTCTCCTCACCCTCATGCTGAGCGAGACTCTGGAGCACTTTTTTACCAACTTTCATGTGATGGAGTTCACTAGCGACTGAACCAAAAAGGTCCATAAAAGTCCACAAAAACGTGTCAATATTCCTCCATACTGCTCGTCCAATGTAATCCAAGTGTCCTGAGTGGGTAGCGTCCAGAATTTACTGGAAACGACGTCATTTAGTAGATTTTTAGAGCCTAAACAGTAGAACATTGTACTTCTGCAAAGCGTGCCAATGCGAGTTCACGACACTACGAAAGCCGCGACATTCAGAGCCTACTCTGCCGATAATACAAGCGTAGAAGAAGAAATTCTCTGTTTACATTGTGCAAAGAGCGACAGAGCTGCAGACAAACACAAGAGGGTCCAAGAGGGGTTGATGTTGATTTAAAACAAAGAAAGAAAGAAAAAGAGAACGCGTGATCTCGTCTGCCGCGGCTTCTGTAGTTTCATGAACACACATCGGCGTGCTCGCAGGAGATGCGATGTAGTACTGATGTAGTACTGATGTAGTACTGATGTAGTACTGTTTAGGCTCTAAAAATAAAGTAAATGACGTCGTTTCCAGTAAATTCTGGACGCTACCCACTCAGGACACTTGGATTACATTGGACGAGCAGTATGGAGGAATATTGACACGTTTTTGTGGACTTTTATGGACCTTTTTGGCTCGGACCCCGGTGAACTCCATTATATGAAAGTTGGGGGGAAACGAGAAGCCTTCCTGATCACCGGCTGCATTTGAGATATTAAAAAAGTGCTGCAGAGTCTTTCTCACCATGAGGGGGGTGGAAGATAAGTTACATCATTCTGTGGGTGGACTAGTCCTTTAATGTCGTTTTTGTTGTAACATAATTCCTAATGGAATAATTGCCGTTTTAAAGACGAGAAGAATACATGTGGGTTAGTTTTCATGCCGTGATGTCAGCAAAGGTTCCATGTCCGAGTTAGCTTGGCCAGAACTCTGCTTATACAGTATATCTACATCCCTAAATACAAATACCGGCTGGTAAATTCCACACTTTGCATAGGAATGCTGTTCAGGACTCACACATGGGTGCATAAGCAGGTCCCTGGTCCTCCACCGCAGCTGCTCTGGCATGAATGCATGCCTGTTTTCCATGATGTATCAGTTTCTGCCTGAATGAAACTCTTCAAATATAATTGGACTTTTCCAGGTTTGTCTGCATGTCTGTTGCTCTCCGGTCAGATTTATGTTACTCTGGCCATGTGTGTGTTACTGCGACTGTTTTGCCTTTCAGCACGCTAGTGATACTCAGAGCTCAAACACTACACTGGGATGGGAAGATAAACACCGGGAGAGTCTTCTTCTATGTCTCTGAAAGACCAGAGTGGCCATGATGGCTCCGTGTGACCGACTGAAACACAAGGACTTGGTTGTGCAGAGGTTTTCTGAATCCAGGCTGCAGACGCGTTAGGGGAAGTGGTTTACCACCACTCTGCCACCCACCTCACATTCCTTCTGGAAAAGTACAGAAGACCTCAGCAGTCCGTCCAGCAGACTTCCTCAGGCGTCATTCCTGTGAAATACAATCGTTTCCTAATGGAGGAGGAAGATGGTCCAGAAGAAGCAGAGAAATGAAGAAGCTGAAATTCTCAAATCAGGTCAACTGGAAACAGATCAATAACATGACGGAGCATTTCAGAGAGGGCAGAAACATGGACAGAGGTTCACCAGTCAGACAGAGTGGATCTAAAAGTTGTGGAACAAGTTCAGAACAAACATCTTCAGTGTAAGTTTGTGAAGATTTAAATATCCGACCATCTACAGCAGATTCTGGCCTTTGGATGAACTCACATGCAGTTAAAAGAACTCAGTCTGAGTGAACTCCGCGCATGTTAAAGCAACTCTACATCTGGAGTTGAATGCTTACACTCTCTTCAGAATTACATTTTCACCCTTCCTGATGTTAAAATAACACTGTACAGTGTTAAATATGAACTCCTTTAAGTGTTAGTTTCACTTCGTTAAAAGTACTACACAGGATTTGAACCAGTCTCCCAGCACCATGCAGACGAACCACTCAGCGATGTGGAGCCGGAGTCAGACTCCTTCCGGTGAGCTTCATGTGACCGTAGAAACGCAAAAACATGAATGGGAGTCAATGAGGGAGAATTATGATCTTCAGGTCGTTCTCTGCCCTGAAATCCAGGTACACGATACTGCCAAAAGTATCGTCCCACCTACTCTGACCCACATCTGAGCTTCAGTAACATCATTCCTGATCCGTCGGGTTCAGGATGACGTTGGTCCACCTTTGCAGCTAGAACAGCTTCATCTTCTGGGAAGGCTGTCCACAAGGTTTAGGAGTGTTTCTGGGAATCTTTGACCATCTTCCAGAAGCACATTTGTGAGGTCACACTGATGTTGGACCAGAAGGCCTGGCTCTCAGTCTCCGCTCTGATTCATCCCAAAGCTGTTCTATGGGGTTGAGGTCAGACTCTGTGCAGGCCAGTCCAGTTCCTCCACACCAGACTCTGCATCCAGGTCTTCATGGACCTGCTTTGTGGTGCACAGTCATGTTGGAAGAGGGAGGGGGCCAGCTCCAAACTGGTCCCACAAAGTTGGGACATGGAATTGTCCAGAATGTCTTGGTATGCTGAAGCATTCAGAGTTCCTTTCACTGGAACTAAGGGGCCAAGCCCAGCTCCTGAAACACCCCCACACCATAATCCCCCTCCACCAAACTTTACACATGGCACAATGCAGTCAGACAAGTACCGTTGTCCTGGCAACCACCAAACCCAGACTCCTCCATCAGATTGCAGATGGAGAAGCGTGATTGGTCCTCCAGAGAACCTCCACTGCTCTAGAGTCCAGTGGCGGCTGCTTTCCACCACTGCATCCACGCTTTGCATCGCACTTGGTGATGGATGGATGGATGCAGCTGGTCGCCATGGAAACCCATTCCATGAAGCTCTCTCTGCCACTGTTCTTGATCTGATCTGAAGGCCACATGAAGGTTGGAGGTCTGTAGTGATTGACTCTGCAGAAAGTTGGCCACCTCTTCTCACTATGAGCTTCAGCATCACTGACCCGCTCCATCAGTTTACGTGGACGAACACTTCATGGCTGAGATGCTGTCGTTCCCAAACACTTCCATGTTCTTATAATCCAGCTGCAGCTGACTGTGGAATATTTAGGAGGAAACTTCACCGCTGGATTGTTGCAGGTGGCATCCTATCACAGTTCCACGCTGGAATTCACTGATTCCTGAGAGCGACACATTCTTTCACACGTTTGTAGAAACAGTCTGCATGCCGAGCTGCTTCATTTATACACCTGTGGAAGTGGTGGAACACCTGATTCCAGCATCTGGATGGGGAGCGAATACTTCTGGCAATAAAGTGTATGTTTCACTGTGAATAAAATATGCGTTGATAAGATCTGGAAATAATTTTATTCTGTTTTTATTTACACTTTATCCGGGCTCCCAACTTCTTTGGGAATATTGTTTCACCAAAACTGATTAAATGATTGTCTATAAACATAAATGTGCCTGAAAAATCTATCAAACATCAATAATAGTTTGGTTACAGGATTTGACATCAACATAAATTCAATATTCATGGCTGATGATGCTCCAGGGAAAGCAATATTTCTCTTTTTGAAATTATTATTATAGAAAAGTAGACGGGAATCAGCACAGAACAAGAGACTTAATCAGGTATTACTAATTTCCTCTTTTTTCTTCTTCCAAATGTACACTCTATCAATAGATTGGATAGACACATAAATACCAACCAGACTGGTTAAATTCAACCAATTTTTTGGTTGTTTTAACCAAAAAATACCAATACTCGTCACTTACTGGTCACTTTGACCAAAACATTGGTTAAAAATATTTGTTAATCTAACCAATCCAACCAATCTTTAGGTTAAAACAACCAAAAGATTGGTTAGACACAAACGGGTCGTCCTCAAAATTATTCATACCCTCCAATTAAAGAAGAAAAAAAAATCGTCTGTGAGCGAAACGAAGTTGAAATTAACAAAAGTAATAATCAATAAAAATTCTATGAAAATCATGACATTGATTTTGAGTTGTGGTTTGAAAGAAACACACAAAAAATGAAACACTTAAAAGAGCACGATGGGGCTCCGAGCAGCACTTTGAGGCAATCACTGCCGGTATTTTCTCTAATGTTCAAAAAGACTTCTACACCTGTTATTTTGCTTCACTATTCAAGGGAAAGGTGCTCTCTGACTCAGACAGTTTTGTTTATTTGTTTTTTCTTATTTATTTCCATCCACAGTTCAAAAGCAATAAGTTATTTCACTTAACCATACTTTTGTAAATTTTTATTTATTATTAGTGTTTTTAGTTTGTCGTTATTTGAATTACTGTTGTGAATTTAGCCTTTTCTTTAGTTGGAGGGTGTGAATCATTTTTAGGATGACTGTAACCACCAATCAGATTGGTGAAATGAACCAGTCTGTTTTTAGGGTGTATGTGTCACGGTGGGTTTGTGTCTGACGATGAGTGCACGTAAAACTGAGTCAGAAGCACATGTGGTTTGCACACGTCTCTTTACCTTAAATATTTCCGACATTTTCCATGTGTGATTAACAACTACCTGGAAGATTTTGCAGATTCTGGCCCGTCAGAGACCATGTGTGACTGCAGCTGGAAACCATGCATGCATGCAGACTTGTGATATGCTTAGTTTTGCTAAAATAATGCCATATTTCATTGTTGGAAACAAGAATTTTGCAAATCTCATGGCCGATAACGTTGCATCCACGTGAGAATGTCTCTATTTTGCTTTTGGGGACCAATATTTAAACGTCAGAGTCCAGAAGAGGCTCATGGCTCAGTTTTCTGCATTAAAGTCAGACTTCGATGGGAAATGACTTCTTTCACACAGGCAGGGATTAAAAACAGGTAGACGGACAACGTCCACTTTCCAAAAGCAACTTTCCTGTGAGATGTTAGTGCAGCTGTCTGCTGCTGGGATCCAGATCAGGGTGGATCAAAGTGAATCTCTCCATTAACACAAAGCAGCTGTTCATACCGCAGGTTCAGGGGTGAGGAGGCTTTACATCATCCTCATGTGCTGAGCGTGCCCTCTTACCCACACGGTTCTTTCAAGCAGAACAAAAATCCAGTCCAAATAAAGCCCACAGGTCCTGGACCAGTCCGTCAGATGTGAGTTCGTACAGCCAGGTGGTCGGTGAGTCGCTAGCATCGGTTTATACGAGCAGATTTATTCATTTGGGGAAGTAGAAGACTTCCAGTCATCGTTATTCATAAACAAGACGCTGACCAAAGTGTACAGTTTAAAAAAAAAAGAAACAGAAAACACAAGAATAGATGAAATACCACAAAGCAACACAAAAAACAGAATGTCAAGTTCAGTCTGAATGTAAGGAGTAAAACTGATGAGGTCCTGATGTGGAGAGCAAGGCACATCCAGAAGGTCCAGAAGCAGCTGATCCGTAGATGTCAGAGCTTCACATCATCCCAAGTCTGTACTGTGTGTCCTCTACCTACCTACCTACCTACCTACCTACCTACCTACCTACCTACCTACCTACCTACCTACCTACCTACCTACCTACCTACCTACCTACCTACCTACCTACCGCGGGTACAGAAAGTATTCAGACTCCTTTAAACGTTTCACTCTTTGTTTCATTTGCTAAAATCATAAAAGTTCACGTTTTTTCTCATTAATGTCACTCAGCTCAATTTATTGAAAAAGTATTGAAAAAACTGAACTATGACATGGTGATAAGTATTGCGTACTTTGCTCAGTACTGAGTAGAAGTACTTCTGAGCTGGTACAGCCATGAGTCTTCTTGGGAATGATGCAACAATGTTCCACACCTGGATTTGGGATCTTCTGGTTCTTCTTGCAGATCCTCTCCAGTTCTGTCAGGTTGGATGGTGAACGGTGGTGTTCAGACATTTTCAGGTCTCTCAGAGATGCTCAGTTGGGTTTAAGTCCGGGTTCTGGCTGGGCCGGTCCAGAATGGTCCAGAGGTGGTTCTGATCCACTCCTTTGTTATTTCAGCTGTGTGTGAGGGTCATTGTCTTGTTGGAAGGTGAACCTTCGGCCCAGTCTGAGCTCCTGAACTCTGGAAGAGCTTTTCTTCCAGGATCTCTGTACTTGGCCGCATTCATCTTTCCTTCAACTGCAACCAGTCGTCCTGTCCCTGCAGCTGAAAAACACCCCATACCATGATGCTGCCACCACCGTGCTTCACTGTTGGGATGGTATTGGGCAGGTGATGAGCAGTGCTGGTTTTCTCCACACATACCGCTTAGAATGAACTCCAAAAAGTTCAATCTTGGTCTCATCAGACCAGAGAATCTTATTTCTCTCAGTCTGGGAGTCCTTCATGTGTTTTTGGCAAACTCTATGCAGGCTTTCATATGTCTGCACTGAGGAGAGGCTTCCATCGGGCCGCTCTGCCATAAAGCCCCGACTGGTGGAGGCTGCAGTGATACTGACTTTGTGGAACTTTCTCCATCTCCCTACTGCATCTCTGGAGCTCAGCCACAGTGATCTTTGGCTTCTTCTTTACTCTCTCACCAAGGCTCTTCTCCCACCATTGCTCAGTTTGGCTGGACGGCCGGGTCTAGGAAGAGTTCTGCTCGTCCCAAACTTCTTCCATGTAAGGACTATGGAGGAAATGAGAATCTTGTACATCAGTTTGCTGTCTAAACATTTTGTTCAGGATTGGATTAAAAATCCTGAGTTTTGAGTAATTTAGTAAAAATCCCTCCTGCAGGCCTGACCGGACCCTCTGGCTGGTGTTAGCTGCACGTTTGACACCCCTGTTCTGCATCCTATCAGCACTAATAGCACCTTTCCAGATGAGCCAGCTGATGGTTGCATCGGTGGGAACGTACTCCCCCCAGCACCAGTTTCCCACTCTGCCTCCATCCATTTGAAATGAGACGATGGGGGCATTTCTGGACCTATGAGGGAGTGCGAACCGTGCGGGAGATATGACAGCAGTGATTCTGAAAATGCCGCATTTTCCACGTCTGTCTGTAACACAGAACATCAGGATCATCCCTGACATCTCCGGTCTTTTGTTCTGAAAATATTCCAGTGGATGATGGGAAATTCTTGCAGTTTTGCATTGAGGAACATGAAAATGACCGACGCAGGCGGACCAACCTCCATAGAGAGATTTACATTATTTACATGTTAAACAGTTTTTGTGAGAAGCGGTTGTGTGATCGTTACTGGCTGGATTTCTGTCTTCCAGCTGCCGGTCAGCTGCTCCGGGCTCGCAGCCCAGAACACCAAAAGCCCTCCAAAGCCAGAAACTGGATAGATACCAGCTCTCTGCTCAGACAGAACCACATGCAGGTCTCTGGATGTCCAGTTTTAGACGTCTTCCAGACGAGAGACGGCGGGGTTCATGACGACCGTCCAGCAGCATCGGAGAGGCTGAGCATGTTGTCCTGCTGCTGACTCGTTCCCGGGAACGCTGATGGATCGGGGAAACACTGCGGTGCGATTGTTTGGGTGCAGGTCAGCCGCTCGGAGGATGCAGTGACCACTGGATATTCTGGCATTCCTAAAATAACCCAAATTATAGGTCTGCAGATGGATTCTGATGGGAAACGGACAATTTCTGTCCAGGACTCCCACAAATATGCAGTTATTACAGCCCGGCCAAGTTTAGCGCATTCTTCCTGCTATGAGGCCAACTTTAAAGTCGACATGGACTCGCAGCAGCGCAGAGACGTTCGTGGGCTTTTCCTGTGACAGAGTCATAAAACTGATGCTAAATAAGGTTTTATTTCCACACAGCTTCAGACGTCCTGCAGAGGAACTGCAGCAGAGGAAAATGTGAATGAGCAGAAGTGAGGGGGAGGATGAGCGGTGGTGGACACCACTCGTGGTTTTTCATGCTTTCCCGTCGGGACTGGAAGAAGTTGGCCGGATCGCAGCGTTGGACATGGTGATGGGAACGTTTTGGCGCTTAAAGCCAGAGCGGTTTCCAGCTCGGTGTTCTCATCCTTTTCTTTTTCTCTTCATGTAAATCACGAATTCCAGGAGTTAGAGACAAAAACATGACATCAGCTTTAACGCTTAACTTGAAGAATATTTCCATTGGAGATTTACGGGGGAAATGGAAGACATGAAGACATTTTCAGATGTTTACTTCATGAGTGAGCTTTAAAGGAACAGTCCACCCACAGAATGATGTAACTTTATCTCCCCCCCCCCCCCCCTCATGGTGAGAAAGACTCTGCAGCACTTTTTTAATATCTCAAATGCAGCCGGTGATCAGGAAGGCTTCTCATTTCCCCCCAACTTTCATATCATGGAGTTCACCGGGGTCCGAGCCAAAAAGGTCCATAAAAGTCCACAAAACGTGTCAATATTCCTCCATACTGTTCGTCCAATGTAATCCAAGTGTCCTGAGTGGGTAGCGTCCAGAATTTACTGGAAACCATCATTACTCTGATGCTGCGTTCAGGTGCATCAGTGAGGAGGAACCAGCGTTACTCTGATGCTGCGTTCAGGTGCATCAGTGAGGAGGAACCAGCGTTACTCTGATGCTGCGTTCAGGTGCATCAGTGAGGAGGAACCAGCGTTACACTGATGCTGCGTTCAGGTGCATCAGTGAGGAGGAACCAGCGTCACTCTGATGCTGCGTTCAGGTGCATCAGTGAGGAGGAACCAGCGTTACTCTGATGCTGCGTTCAGGTGCATCAGTGAGGAGGAACCAGCGTTACTCTGATGCTGCGTTCAGGTGCATCAGTGAGGAGGAACCGGCGTCACTCTGATGCTGCGTTCAGGTGCATCAGTGAGGAGGAACCAGCGTTACTCTGATGCTGCGTTCAGGTGCATCAGTGAGGAGGAACCGGCGTTACTCTGATGCTGCGTTCAGGTGCATCAGTGAGGAGGAACCAGCGTTACTCTGATGCTGCGTTCAGGTGCGTCAGTGAGGAGGAACCGGCGTTACTCTGATGCTGCGTTCAGGTGCGTCAGTGAGGAGGAAGCAGCGTTACTCTGATGCTGCGTTCAGGTGCAGTTGGCCGTCAGTAACAAACCAGATGTCATCTTTATCACAGAATCAGAGAGAAAGACGGTAAAACATGGATCAGGGAAACAAACCCCCCCCCCCCCCCCCCCCCCCCCCCCCCCCCCCCCCCCCCCCCCCCCCCCCCCCCCCCACGACATCGCCATGGCAACAGATGAGCTGTGGACTGACAGACCACGTCTGCACACACAGGCTGATGATGCCTTTACATGCACATCCGTCTGCCCGGTTTCACCTGAACGCATCATGAAAAGTATGATGGAGCTGCTGATATACAAATGTTACAGAATGTCCCTTTAAGAATATTTCGTATAAAATTCAGTTGTGTCAGAATATCTGTCATTATTACGACTTTGATGGACTTTTCTTTCACACACTGACTGGAGGGAAACAAGCTGCAGCCTGTTTCATCCCTGATATCAGCATTTCCTCTCACGCGCTGCTGCAGGATTCTTCCAAAACATTTATCACAAAGAAACAAAACAACATGAACAGAAGACGCTCGTGTAAGTCACAGAAAAAAGTAGCGGCTCAAACAGAACAATGAAGTGAAAGAAGGTGGGAGGTTTTCCTCACGGACACCTTTCAGCCTCCTACACGGAGACAAAGACCAGTTCCAACTCTTCATGGAGACCCGAACACCTGCTGAGAGCTGGAAGGATGAGGTTCGTCAGATATGAGAGGAAAACTCACAGCGAATGTTTCTGCATTTACTCACCCATCCCACCCCCACGAGTGGACCTGCGGGGGACAGAACCCCACCCATGAAACAGCAGTTTGCTGAGGAAGCGAACATTTATTCAGCTGCTATGAAGTTTCTGCAGAAACGTCACGTTCCCGTTAATAGTTAACTAAAACTAACGAAAAAACGAAAACTAAAATTGAAAAAACATTTCAGTTAACTGAAATAGAAATAAAAACGACAGTTTTTAACAAAACGATAACTAACTGAAACTGTATCATGTCTTTACAAAACTAACTAATATTATTGCAGAAACATCCTTAGTTTTAGTCTCTGTAAATTAATATAATACATCAGCCTTTTGGGTTGATTTGAAATCTATTTCTATTTAATCTGTTTACTTTGTTCTACTGGTTTTACTCCAAGTGACTTTCTGATGATTTTGAATGTCACATCAGACAAATACCTATAATTTACTGAAAAGAACCCCCCAAAACTAAAACTAACACTGAAACTAATAAAAACTAAACTAAAACTAAACATTTTCCAAAATAGAAACTAATAAAAACGAGAAAATCTGCTCAAAAAACGAACTAAAACTAACTGAATTGAAAAACAAAAAGTCAAAACGAAATAAAAACTGAAACTAATTAAAAATCTGAAACTATTATAACCTTGGTCCTCACATTTTACTCATATGAACCATTTCCACCGCTGTTGGCTCGTCTGCAGCAACGATTCATGTTCTGCAGGATTAAAAGGTTCAGACCAAAGTGTGATGTGTTTATGAAAATCAGCCATCGGAGCAGATGAGTGCTGTTTAAAGGAACAGTACGCCCACAGAATCATGCTCCTTCATCTTCTCCTCATCCTCATGCTGAGCAAGACTCTGGAGCACTTTTTAATATCTCAAATGTAGCCGGAAGGGGGGGTTCGTTTCCCCCCAACTGTCATATAATGGAGTTCACCGGTGACTGAACCAAAAAGGTCCATAAAAGTCCACAAAAACTTGTCGGTGTTCCTCCGTACTGCTCGTCCGATGCAGCGGTTAGAGGCGTTTCTTCCCCAGCGTCATCTGCATGACTTCATGCTGTCATGCAGACGTGACGAGCCGAGTTTCACGCCAGCAGCTACAGAGCAGCTGTCCGTCATGCAGAAGATGGGGAGATGGATTCCAGGTTTCTCCAGGTTTCTCCAGGTTTCTCCAGGTTTCTCCAGGCAACATGCAGCTAAAAAACCTGAAAGGATTCAGGCTCCGTGAGAATGAGAACTGTGGATCGCAGATATAAACTGAGTGGATGTTAAAAACGTGATATAATCCGTATTTTTGTGCACAAACGACCTGATATGGGTGTGATTTCTTGGAGGACGTGTTGATTTTACGTTGCACAGTTTTACGTGTCATCAGCACGGAATTTGATGCAGAAAAATTCGTGTCTGGGAACACGAAAAGCTTCACCATTGACTTAACATCGCGCAGCTTTACGTGTCAGTGACGCGTAATTTGAAACCGTTCGTGCTCATGTCACGTATTTTTGTGAGATCAGGTTGGAATTTACTGGAAACGACATGATTTAGCAGATTTTTATAGACTAAACAGAACATCTATTAGCAGCGAAGCGCGACTTCTCGACACTACGGAAGCCGCGGCAGACGAGATCGCATGTTCGTTCGTTCTTTCTTTGTTTTAAATCAATCTCCAACCCCTCCTGTGTTTGTCTGCAGCTCTGTCGCTCTGACCCACCGAACATCGGACGTCAGAGACGTGCAGGTCATGTCAGTATGAGGTCGGCCCGTCAGAGCGCATGTAGGCGTCAGTGCCACGTGCAAAATAGGTTAGAAATACGACGTCTGAATTGGACCTTTCTGGGACGTCGTAATGACATTCAGAATTTGGACGCCGTCTGAAGACCAACTGTAGACGTTAAAGCAACGTGCAAAATGGATCCACGTTTTAGACGTCGTGGCTGGACCTTTTGACGCGTTAACTTGACGTTCAAATAAGTATCTCCTGTGGACGCCTGTCAAGGAAAGAGGAGGCCTAGACGCTACCAGTACGAGTAAAATAAATGAATTTTCACTTCTTCATTTAGTAGATCCATGATTTCATCCCAATGATCGCTCCATTTTTCTTGCCTCTTCCCCACTTCAGTTTTTTTTTCTTTCTGTAATTCAGCTACACATCATTGATGGCATCCTGACGTCCTCTGCGGCAGAGCGGCTTGGAACCCCGATGATCCTGGGTTCAGTTCCAGGTCCAGACTGGTTAAAATTCACCGCTGTCTTACTGGTTCAGTTGTCCCGTGCACCATCGTTACAACCCAACAAGTGAATACATGCAGAACTAGCACGTCGTGTAAATGTCCAGATTGGAGGTCGGAAAGGTGTCAGGATTGGACCCTCCATCCACTCTGAAAAAGACGTAATAAAAATTTCATTCTGCACTTTCAGCAGAACTGATTTGGACGTCTAAAATTACGTCATTTAAACGTCTCATTGCGCAGTGGCTACCACAATGTAAACAGCTAATTTCTTCTTCTACGCTTGTATTATCGGCAGAGTAGGCTCTGAACGTCGCGGCTTCCGTGGTGTCGTGAACTCGCATCTGCGCGCTTCACGGAAGTACGATGTTCTACTGTTTAGGCTCTAAAAATCTCCTAAAAATGACGGTTTCCAGTAAATTCTGGACGCTACCCACTCAGGACACTTGGATTTCATTGGACGAGCAGTATGGAGGAATATTGACAAGTTTTTGTGGACTTTTATGGACCTTTTTGGCTCGGACCCCGGTGAACTCCATTATATGAAAGTTGGGGGGAAACGAGAAGCTTCCTGATCACCGGCTGCATTTGAGACATTAAAAAAAGTGCTGCAGAGTCTTTCTCACTCATGAGGGGGGGGAAGAGAAGTTACATCATTCTGTGGGGGGACTGTTCCTTTAACAGAAAACTGAATCTTGGTGTTTTACAGCACTGCGGTGAAACTGTAGCTGACCGTTTTGGGCCGATATGAGAAATGTGTGCAGAAACGAACTTCACGAGTCCGTCTGCAGGTGTTTGAGGACCGGAAACGAGCAGCTGAGACTGACGACTGATGCTGTTCCAACACAACCTGCACGTTCCCCCCCGAGCCAGGAGCAGGCAGTCCTGCAGAGCCAAATGGGTTTGGCTGCAAATATAAAAGCATACTTCTGTCCGTCCGTATCAGCTGAATGTATGTCGGTTCCTATGGCAACCCATCTCATGACTGTGATTGTTGGTTTGTTTTCTTGTTTTGTGCGACTGTCCTTTTAAAAAAAACACTGAAATATTGGTAAAAAATAACAAAACAAAACAAAACAAACAACAGCTTGATGACAGTTTTATCAGATTTTTTTCTGGTTTATCCAATCCACTTTATTCATAAAGCACATTTCAGTCCGAACATGTCTCCAAAGTGCTGCATATAAAAATACACGGCAATAAAAATGTAAAAAAAAAAAAAACCCAGTAAAAATAAGTTCAATAAAATACACATATTTAATAAAATACATAAAATAAATTAGAAAAATAAATAAAACAGAAAAAAAAGAAAGAAAAATGTGAAAATTCAGGAACTTTTCTCTTCTTTTTTCAGTTCTGGTTTCGGGTTGTTCCATTTGTTTCCCACAGCTCCACGACTGTTTGCAACGACTTTGGATGACTGCAGGAGCAGGAACGCATCCGTATAAACCCCCCCCCACACCCACACAGTCAAGATGTTGGACCAGAGTTACAGGGAACTGGGGAGTGGCGTCTGCAACCGCCCACAGCGGGCAACTGCGCTCCCCCAGCACCAAAATACTCCAACTCCAAACCACAGCTGGCAGAAGGAGCGATGACATCAGTGCCTGTGCAGCACATTTCACTGCTCTGCACATGATCTGCACAGCACAATGGAAAACAGACGGGGGGGGGGGGGCACTGTAAAGTCAGAGGACACAGACGCTGCAGACGCTGACGTTCGGGGAAGAATGACCAGCGGCTGAACAGCAGCTACAACTTCTCACTTCCTTTTGTCTTTTCTTGTCATCCAGAATGAAAAACTTCACATCAGAAATGAAAATAAATCACTCTGAAAAAAAAATGAAGTGATCATATTTTCTACAGCAGTGCCCCCCCCCCCACACACACACGCACACCTGATATTGTAAAACTGTTTCAGTAAGTTTGTAAAAGTGTTTCAGTGAACTTGTAAAATGGAATATGATGGAAATTTAACAGGATGGTTTGATGCGGTCAGAGTTGTATAAAGTACCCAAAAGCCATACTTTAAAAAGTAAAAGTATAAGTACCTGACTGGGAAATTACTCAAAAAAAAAAAAAAGTTGCCTGCTAGAATATTGAGTAAAAGTAAAAAAGTAGCTAGTATTTACTGTACTCAAAAGTAAAAAAGTAATGTTAACAAAACAATCAGCGCAGCCGGCGCCCCGCCCCCCCACACGTGCATAGCCCTCCCCTTATTTTGACGCCGGCAGCGGAGGAAGAGATTTTTTCAGGAGAAGAAAAGCACTGAAAGAGAGAAAGACAAAAACCAGTGTAACAAAGACAAAAAAAAAGCCGAGGAAGATGGCGGCAGACGAGCTTTGTACAGTAGTGCCCGCCCGCAAAAGAGACTTAGGGCAGCGGAGAACCCAAGACAGCGGGCGCATTCCCGGGTAGTTTAGGGGGCCGCCGTGGCCCAAAAAGTTCGGGCACCACTGGCACGGATAAAAAGAGTGAAGATGAAAGAGTAAAATACGTAAATAGTTTCTGTTGCGCGTTTGTTTCAATGCCAATATTTTTCCTCCTGGGGGCCGAGAGAATGATCTGCACACGATGTGTCCGTACATTCACTCTGGATTATTTAAGCCTGATAATCTGACAACTGAGGCTGAACTGGAACAAGATGTCTGCATTCTGACTGGGATTAAAGGTTCTGATGCTGACTGGGATTAAAGGTTCTGATGCTGACTGGGATTAAAGGTTCTGATGCTGACTGGGATTAAAGGTTCTGATGCTGACTGGGATCAAAGGTTCTGATGCTGACTGGGATCAAAGGTTCTGGATGCTGACTGGGATTAAAGTTTCTGATGCTGACTGGGATTAAAGGTTCTGATGCTGACTGGGATTAAAGGTTCTGATGCTGACTGGGATTAAAGGTTCTGATGCTGACTGGGATTAAAGGTTCTGATGCTGACTGGGATTAAAGGTTCTAGATGCTGACTGGGATTAAAGGTTCTGATGCTGACTGGGATTAAAGGTTCTGATGCTGACTGGGATTAAAGGTTCTGATGCTGACTGGGATTAAAGGTTCTGATGCTGACTGGGATTAAAGGTTCTGATGCTGACTGGGATTAAAGGTTCTAGATGCTGACTGGGATTAAAGGTTCTGATGCTGACTGGGATTAAAGGTTCTGGTGCTGACTGGGATTAAAGGTTCTGATGCTGACTGGGATTAAAGGTTCTGATGCTGACTGGGATTAAAGGTTCTGATGCTGACTGGGATTAAAGGTTCTGATGCTGACTTGGATTAAAGGTTCTGATGCTGACTGGGATTAAAGGTTCTGATGCTGACTGGGATTAAAGGTTCTGATGCTGACTGGGATTAAAGGTTCTGGATGCTGACTGGGATTAAAGGTTCTGATGCTGACTGGGATTAAAGGTTCTGATGCTGACTGGGATTAAAGGTTCTAGATGCTGACTGGGATTAAAGGTTCTGATGCTGACTGGGATTAAAGGTTCTGATGCTGACTGGGATTAAAGGTTCTGATGCTGACTTGGATTAAAGGTTCTGATGCTGACTGGGATTAAAGGTTCTAGATGCTGACTGAGATTGAAGTTTCTGGATGCTGACTGGGATTAAAGGTCCTGATGCTGACTGGGATTAAAGGTTCTGATGCTGACTGGGATTAAAGGTTCTGATGCTGACTGGGATTAAAGGTTCTAGATGCTGACTGGGATTAAAGGTTCTGATGCTGACTGGGATTAAAGGTTCTGATGCTGACTGGGATTAAAGGTTCTGATGCTGACTGGGATTAAAGGTTCTAGATGCTGACTGGGATTAAAGGTTCTAGATGCTGACTGGGATTAAAGGTTCTGATGCTGACTGGGATTAAAGGTTCTGATGCTGACTGGGATTAAAGGTTCTGATGCTGACTTGGATTAAAGGTTCTGATGCTGACTGGGATTAAAGGTTCTAGATGCTGACTGGGATTAAAGGTTCTGATGCTGACTTGGATTAAAGGTTCTGATGCTGACTTGGATTAAAGGTTCTGATGCTGACTTGGATTACAGGTTCTGATGCTGACTGGGGGATTAAAGGTTCTGGATGCTGACTGGGATTAAAGGTTCTGGATGCTGACTGGGATTAAAGGTTCTGATGCTGACTGGGATTAAAGGTTCTAGATGCTGACTGGGATTAAAGGTTCTGATGCTGACTGGGATTAAAGGTTCTGGATGCTGACTGGGATTAAAGGTTCTGATGCTGACTGGGATTAAAGGTTCTGATGCTGACTGGGATTAAAGGTTCTGGATGCTGACTGGGATTAAAGGTTCTGATGCTGACTGGGATTAAAGGTTCTGATGCTGACTTGGATTAAAGGTTCTGATGGTGACTTGGATTAAAGGTTCTGATGCTGACTGGGATTAAAGGTTCTAGATGCTGACTGGGATTAAAGGTTCTGATGCTGACTTGGATTAAAGGTTCTGATGCTGACTGGGATTAAAGGTTCTGATGCTGACTGGGATTAAAGGTTCTGATGCTGACTTGGATTAAAGGTTCTGATGCTGACTGGGATTAAAGGTTCTGATGCTGACTGGGATTAAAGGTTCTAGATGCTGACTGGGATTAAAGGTTCTAGATACTGACTGGGATTAAAGGTTCTGATGCTGACTTGGATTAAAGGTTCTGATGCTGACTGGGATTAAAGGTTCTGGATGGAAGTGGGTCGCTGCAATTGGCTGCAGACTTCTCTTTGGTTAAACTAAGAGACGGTCAAAAGAGCTGAATTTCCAAATATATAGGGATTAATAAAGTTATTATCATTATTATCATTATTATTATTATTATTATTATTATTATTATTATTATTATTATTATTATTATTATTATCATTATTATTATTATTATTATTGTTGTTGTTTTTGTTTACCAGACCTTCAGACAACATTTTACAGACAGGAAAAACATGATGGAGCAAAATAGATGAAATGTTAAAAATGAAGTTTCCTCCAACTGACAAATTCTGTCAACTTGCAGTCAGAATGATCACATAATAGACTTCATCTTTATGTTTACACTTAGAATGATGATGATGATGACGTGTAACAGTGGTTTCTTTCATATATATATATATATATATATATATATATATATATATATATAAATACTGTATACATATTTATCAAATCGGAACATTTTTGCGTAATAAACAGCTCGTTCAGATCGCAGCTGTCTCAGTAACATGATTTTGCAAATATCTGTCTGATAAATGAAAAAAACAACAAACCAAAACTATTAAAAACAAATGTCGCTTTGAATTTATGACTTTTTGAGCCAAGTTTTTATACTTCTTTGTAAAAGTCTGCAGCCTGACAGGTCGCGTGAACCCGGTGAGGTGCTGATGAGCTTCAGGCTGATGGAGCCAGTTTATGTGCTGAGGTCCAGAAAGCAGACGCGCGCGCTCCTCGCGGATGGGAGATAAATAAGTGACCTTATTGCTGAGCAGAATCCAGCTGCCTCTCTTCCAGAAAGGGGATGTTACCGCGGAGCTGTGATGTAGTGAGGAGGGGCCGCTTCCTCGGCAGATCCCAGCTCAGTCCGTCCGGAGCGCCCGCCGGGATGAGCGCTGGGGACTAGGCGGCCACGCGACGTCTCATTTCACAGGTAAGAAACAACAGAAAGAAGTGGCTGCAGGTCGCGCGACGCTCCGCGATCCGAGGATGTGTTGAGCCTGAGCGCGCGCTGTTTTTCTCCTGTCACGACGCACGCGGTGGAGCAGGAGGGGAAGCTGCTGCTGAAGCCCGAGACTCGCATCTGTTCCAGCGGTTCCTCCAACTTCCAGCCGAGCCGAGCCGAGCCGAGCCAGGCGCTCGCGAGCTCCCACGCAGCCCTGACACTTCCCGGACGCGGCGGAGCGGGAAGTGGAGGGAAGGTGGCCGTCTCGGTGTTTTGTTTGTTTGTTTATTTATTTATTTGACTTGACTGCCACTATTTGCTGACGCGTTCCGATCAGCTGAAGGTTACAGAGCGCTGATGGAGCTAGCCGGGCTAGCGTTAGCCCTGGAAGAGAGGCCAAACTCCTGCCAAAATTACGCAGTTTTTAAATGTATTCACGCGCAGCCGGAGATTTCCAACAGAAGGGGCAATAACGGAGCACGCACTGAAGCGGGGGGGCCAGGGGGCCGATTCGGGAGGGATGTTGTCTCACTCTGGACAACACTTCCTAATATCCAGCTGCTTTTAACTTGCAGGATCGTCCTGCCCCAACACATTCTATATCTATATCTATATTCTGTATCTTTATTCTATATCTATATTCTATATCTATATTCTATATCTGTATATGGCGTTATCAAACAGATGCGCGTGCCTTGCCTCCTGTGCAAAACCTTAAACATGATGATGATGATGATGTGATGGAATTTCATGATTTCCTCCCACATCTGTGAACTGCGCAGTTCAGGGGGGGGGGGGGGGGGGGGGGCAGCATCCTGGGGAAGCCAGCATCACGCCGAGCCGTCAATCATTTCCCACCGACATGATGACAACACTCCGGATCGTCCGCGCGCAGCTCTGCCTCTGCTCGGCACCAAATGGCGTTGGAGACGCCCCCCCCCCCGTGCCAAGCTTAGGCTGCTTTGATGTTTGCAGGTTGTCACACCTGCAGCGTGCTGGCGTGGCGGTGGCTGCTGCTTGACCTCTGCCTGCCCCCCCCCCCCCGGATGGGGTGCATCATCCTGCACCCCTCCGCACTCATAACCCAGATTATGTCCGTGTTTACGTGTCCGCTCTGTCGCTGTCATGCAGGGACCTCTAGAGGAGGCTCAGTCACATGTTCTGCCCCATTTTTCTGTTATTACTTAATTATTACAGCGCTGCTGTGAAAGTCGGGACCACATCTGTCCTGCCGCTCCGCTTATGCTGATTCTATAAAAACACGCAGAGTGACCCGTGTCCCCTCACCAAGACCCCCCCCCTCCCCGCCAGCAAGCTTCCATCAAAAGCTGTTCGTAAATGTCAACAAAGAGATACTTTATGGTTTTCGGAGAAAGATTTGCAGACAACAGGCTGTAACCCGCTTAGAAACCACATTAATCCACAAACGGCCGCATACAGGGGGGGCTTTTTAAACAGGAGGAAAGTCTGCACGCGCGTTCCCACATCCCTGAGACCTGGGAGATGCGAGAAGCCAAGGTCGCGGTAGATGCCCTGAGGAAGGAGGCGGCGGAGCTGGGGGGCCGGGGAGCATGCTAAGAAGGGAAGCTGCTCATTAATTCCCCCCCCGCGGTGGGAAGAAGCGGTTGGTCAGCAGAAGAGTCCCGGATCAGCTCCGCACTTCCACTGATCGCCTCATTCCAGCTGCAGCATCGGGCAGCTGTAAAGCCTTTGAAAGCATGTGTGATGATGTCACGCGTGATGTCAGAGCGACGGTGACGCAGGCAGGAGGACGGATGCTGGTGTGTGTGCATGTGCATGTGGTTGGATCCTGCAGAAGTTCTGCAGATGGTTCGAGCTTCATGTTTGCTGCTGATGCAGCGATGGAGCGTCACACAACCCCGAATATCTGTTTATGTTGCAGTTTCCACTTTCATCCAGGGCTGTGCGATATACGGACATGATATCGCGATATATTTACACATATCGTTATATCGCGGTATCAGCTGTGCAAATATTTTCACTTTATATTTTCTAATGACCCGGCTGCACCTCAACTAACAAAAGGGTCACCTGATTATTTAATAAGCGTGCGAAAAATATCGATACACTGAAATATTGCGATATTTTCATATGCCGATATCAAATCGATATTTAAAAATGCGATATTGATCTATTTTACTTACAAAATCTTGTGAGATTTCATCGTTCTGTTACAAAATCTCACGATATTTTGTGAATTCCTACAAGATTTCATAAAAGAACGATGAAATATCGTGAGATTTCATTAGTGAAATAGATGAATACCGCGTTTTTAGATGTCAGTATGATATCAGCATGTGAAAATATCGCAACAATTTTGTGAATTCTCATGAGATTTCGTAACAGAACCATGAAATATCGCAAGATCCCGTTAGTAAAATAGATTGATACCGCATTTTTCAATGTCAATATGATATCAGCATATGAAAATATCGCAGTATTTCAGTATATTGATGTTTTTTCCCACCCCCAGTCTTTAGAAGTTTTAAAGTCTGTAAAAAAGAAGTTTTTGATGAAGAAGTTTTGGGGTTTTTAGACTTTAGAAACAGACGGCTGATCGGTTAGATATCGGTTAAATATCGCTGGAGTGGCCGATGTCCGATACTCAGTTTTAAGGCCGATACGATATGGGGGCGATTATATCGTGCATCCCTACATTAAGCTAAACATGTTTCTATACTAAACAACAGCTGTTTGATATAAAATGAAACTTTCAGACAAATAAGGGTAAAAATACCGAGATATCGTTTATCGTCATGTAAAATAAACATATCCTGATGTGATATTTGGTCCGTATCGCCCTGCCCTACTCGGATCAGGACAGTTGGGAGGTTTTTTAGCAGGCTGCACAGACGCGCGTCAGCTCCTGGTTTGTTAAAGTTCCTCTGACGAGCTGGAATCTGTCGGTACGACCTGTTTCTGCCGGATTGTTCCTACCTTCCCCTCCGGGGGGCTGAGCAGGAGGCATGCAGAGTCCACAGCTGATTAGCAGAAAGCCAAAGCATGCTAGCGCTTTGATCATGGTGTTTCTGGCTGATAAACCGTGCCACTGCCGTCTCCAGCAGGCCCCGGACCTCCACAGACACTAATTACCATGAAGCCAGGCTGAAAAACAACACGGGCTGCGAGTATTTCAGGGGGGGTGAAGCCTGTCCTAGCGTGTAGCTTTGCAGATTAACATGCTTATTAAAGCCCATATTATTATTAATTTTATAATCTGAGACGGTCATTATCCCCCCATGTAGCGCTGCTGGACGTTCCCAGACCAGCAGGAGGAGGACTGAGCTGAACCGGCAGCATCATTACCCACAACATCAGGAATGAAAAGCTTCTGATGCCATTTTTCTCCCCCCCCATAAAAACCCATCATATTACCCGGTAGAGCTGCACGATTCTGGGGAAAAATGTAAATCGCGATTTTCTTTGCTTTAAATTAGGAATGTAACGATTTCTGGTAAAATGGTTAACCGTGATAAAATTACTAACGATTAGTAAAACTGTTTCAAATTTTAATTATCGTCAAAACCGTGACTGATTTCTGCACTTTGAAAAACTCACAGTGATGCTGCTCATTGGCTGGAAAAGCAGCAGCAGTTTGCAATGTTTAATTTATGAAAACATGGCGGAAGGCGACAGCTTTTTGGGATTTTTTTCCTCCTTTTAAAAAAGGACAAAGTCGACATTTAGACCCATTTTGGATATTTTTAAAGATGCTGGGAGGTAATTTTATAATACTGCGATAAAAATGATAACCGTGATCATTTTGGTCACAATAACCGTGATATGAAATTTTCATATCGTTACATCCCTACTTTAAATTGAGATCATGATTCTCTGGCACGTTTTTTTTTTTTTTTTCAAAAAAATCGTTATTGCACAAATAAACTTTATCAAAACAAACAAAACAACCGATTTACAAGGTCGTTCAAACTGAAGCAAGTGTTCGCACCAGAGCTGTGATGGAGCACTTCTTTGGCACATGCATAGTTGTAGTTCTTCACTAGGGATGCACGATATTGGAATTTTGGCTGATATCCGATATGCCGATATTTTAAGACTCATGTGGCTGATAACTGATATCAATACCGATATTAAAGCTGAAAAAAATAGGCAGTCATTGCAAATAGCAGTTTTGTTATCTGTTGCCGACACTTTGAAAAATAGGACTGGCAAAAAATATCGATACACTGAAATATCACGATATTTTCATATGCCAATATCAAATCAATACTTACAAACCTGGTATAGATCGATTTTTACTTACAAAATCTCGCAAGATTTCATCGTTCTGTTACAAAATCTCATAATATTTCGTAAATTCTCGCAAGATTTTGTAACAGAACGATGAAATACCACCCAGATTTCATTAGTAAAATAGATGGATACTGCGTTTTAAATGTCAATATGATATCAGCATTCAAAAATGTCGCATATTTCAGTGTATCGATATTTTTTCTCACCCCTAGTCTTTAGAAGTTTTAAAGTCTGTAAAAAAAGTTTTTGAAGAAGTTTTGGGGTTTTTGAGTCTTTAGAAACAGCAGGCTGATCTTGGTTAAATATCAGTTAAATATCAGTGGGGTGGCCGATGGTTATTTATTATTATTATTATTATTATACTATTATCATTATATCATTATGTTATTTATTTATCATTATTTGTGATGCAACTCTGTGATTAAAAGTGCTTCAGAATTGTTGTGGGTAGAAATGAGATCACACGTATGTGCGAATGGGAGAGTCGCGGATTTTTTTTAACGAATAATGCAGCCCGATACCCGGGTTCAGGGTCAGAAACACGAATGAATTATCAAGTCCAGAAAAGGATTAGATTAGTAGTTTTATGCCATGCGGCTGCACGTTTGCAAAGTCTGGAATGCTTGATGCAAGGGGGGGGGGGGGGGGGGCGAGGGGGTTGACGACTTGTGCGCCACATTATCTCAAACGACTGCGAGATGAATTGTTGCAGAAAAACAATGAACAGGTTGACCGAAAGTACAGCTGTGGACAGGTTTGTCTGGTTTTAAAGGATAACTTTATTTTTTCTACCTGAACCATATTTCTAGGAGCATATGTGTGCATTTACTTACTGGTGACATTTGTGCATCACTTTGAATCCTTGGAAGATATTACTGAGTCGCCCTTCGGTGTTCATCCAGTATAATGGCGGAGACGGGGCAGCCTCTACACTCTCAGAAACATGGAGGTACGAGACAGGATCATTTCTGTACCTGTACGTACATTTTTACAAATGTTCTCTCAAAAGTACAATATTGGTCTTTATGAGGCCAGAAGTACCTATATACTATGAAAAAGGCTCCAAAGTAATATAAAGTACACATTTGTACCATTCCAACCCTAAGGGTACCTGCAGCATTGAAACATGTGTGTAGCTTGTACAATAACTATAAATAGCAGTACTTCTAAACAGTAGTATAATTATAGTTATTATATTAGACTTTCATAATAATCACAGTAATAATTATATGTATAATTATATATGCGTTTGGCCTAATATTTCTATAATAATTATTCATTTATTATTAGCATCTTTGATTGTTGTCATAATCTCTATTTTATTGACTTTTATTCATCATCTTTAATTGGTTTAATTGTACTTTATTAACTCATACAGCTTGATAAGGTACAAAAATGGACCATGAAGGTACAGAAATGTCTTTCAGAAAGGAACCCCCCCAGCAACAAGCTTTGGACCCTTTTAAGGTACAAACTGGTACCTCT
>JALJCO010000265.1:105000-167206 GCA_023101725.1 Atherinomorus stipes | reverse complement strand
GTGTACTTCGTTCAGTTACGTATTGCTACATGTGGCCTCCTCGGAGTGATGGGGAGACTGAGATTGAAACATCTGTGTAGTTCACTCATTCACACTGCAAAAACTCAAATCTTAGCAAGTAGATTTTTCTCACTTCTAGTCAAAATATCTCATCACACTCAAAATAAGACAAAATTACTGAAAGAGAAACATTTCAGCGAGATATAGGAACTTATTTCAAGATTTTTGCTTGTAATAAGCAAAAATTCTGCCAATGGGACGAGTAAAATTTTCTTGATGTCTTGAAATGAGATGCATTGTCTTAAAACAAGATCTTATATCTTACCGAAATGTTTCTATTTAAAAGGCCTCCTTCCACTGAAACCTGTTTAACTTGCTCCTTCTGAAATACGGAGGGTTTCCCCCTTGTTTACTTACACATGCTGACTTGCTAGCGTTGCGTTCCCCCCAGTCGGCTGTGCTTTCTCATCAGAGAAACAATATGAAGAAAAGAACGAATCGCCGGGAACAGCCTTGCACTTCTACGTAACATTGCAAATAGCGTATCCCACGTGGGGTTTCTATCTGTCCATTGGAAGGCAGGTAACCCTCCACTACACACTAGAAGTAAAGACGGCACGACTGTAGCTTCGGAGTTGAGAAGCTAATTAGCTAACTGTTTGTTAGCATGGCGGAACAAACTTGTTTGTCGGCTCTATTTCCTGTCTGTAGCGAAATAAGAGCGGAGGGCGGAGCTTCCTTCATACACTGATGGGAGGCAGCCAATCAGACGGAAATTCATGAGAAGGACACGGAAAAGCTGCCGTTGGACCACAAGCCTCTCTTCCTAGTATACAAATACAGCTGGATACAAAAGATACCAGAAGGTTTTTTTTTAAACAGAAACGATGCAGAATGCATTCAATAATAATGGAGAACACAGAAATATTAATGAAATGACCACGGAAGTACAACTTTAAACAATTTTGTCTTATTTTGAGTGTGGTGAGATATTTTGTCCAAAAGTGAGAAAATACACTTGCTAAGATTTGAGTTTTTGCAGTGCAGTTAACGTCACATCCTTCTAGTGGAACTTCAGGGCCGGTCACACTTGGCATGGTTGGAGTGTATCCGGATACAAACAGGGGGGGGGTAAGGGGCTTCAGTGTGACCGATGGCCGCGGTGCCCAGGCCCCCCTCCGGAGGTGGTCTGCAACTGTTGTTTCTCCTCTTCTTCACGTTTTCCAGCAGGGACAGGGCTCGTACGTAAGCGGCGTCATTACATCTTTGTCATTCAGAGACAGCAGGTTCTCAGCAGCACCATCAGCAGCTCTTGTTGCAGTCTTTAGCTCAGCAGCTACACCAGCTCGCCATCAAGCAGCTGTCGGAAAACCACGAAGGTACAAAAGCCTCATCAGCATGTTTGGTGGACGTGAAATGACACAAATGACTGTGAGCACCACCCACTGGACCGGAGTGAAGCAGATGCTGTCACTTACGCAAATGCGGTCACATGACATGGTGGTACAGTGATGCGTCTCCAACCGAAGTGTAACCGGAGCCTGTTTGTACGAGACTTTTGACGCCCGGTGAGTTGAAACCGGATTAAACCAACCATGAAAAGTGTGACCCTAAGACTGTCCTCGGAGGATTGATTGGAAGAAGCAAACAAACGTGACCAGCGGAGGCTCTGCTGCATACTGCCTCTGAAACACCTGCAGCCGTCCTGGTTTCAAACGACCTGCGTAAGTACGGCCGTGAAATCTGAAGCTGCAGCGGGGCTTACCTGGGTCCGTCGCCCAGGACGTCTTCAGGCAGCAGGTACGGAGCCTCCTTCTGACGGCTTTCTACCACCTGCAGATACACAACAAACACACTGAACCGTGCTACACACATACACGCACACACACCTTCACCGCTCACGCTCACACACACCTGCTCACCTGCATCACGTGCTGCTGCAGAGGTGGAAGCGGGCCGAGCTGGGACAGCAGGTGGAGGCAGGCGGCGCAGAGGGCGTGAACGCCACAACGGTTGAACACTGACAGACTCTCCTGATTGGATGATGCTAGCTCCTGAACAGCCAATCACACAGCAGTTAATACGAGGACGGGGAGGGAAGAGGTGAGTACTGCCAGACGAGACCCCACCTGCAGGGCCAGGACCAGTCGAATCAGGTCCACCAGGACCTCGTCGTTGGCCAGCTCCACGCTGAGGACCGCCAGCAGGGTGAAGAGCGCCTGGTAGTGGGTGCGACCGCTGCTTTCCTCCTTACAGGCCAGGTACACGTGTCGGTAGAGACGCTGAGCGTGCTGCACACACCCAAAGCTTACATTACACAGCCGCACGTCTGATGGAGTCCCACCTGGACCTGGTCTCCAGAGTGGATCCGTTCATGTCCTCCCCCAGACAGTTTTGGTGCAACTTGAATTCCTTCAGCAGATATTAGATCCACTCCAGATCAGCGTATGTCTGATATGATGGGGCAGCCTCACGCAGCCTCTGAATAAGGCATTATCTGCCACAAACAAACAAACAGTCGGACCCCCCCGTGAGCTCTAAGTGGCTTGAAGGGGCTTTATGGTGATCCGTCCTCATCTACAGACATTTTTACTGCGGCGGCTTTGATGATGTCACTGTTATAATAAGATAAGATAAAGATACTTTATTGATCCGCGAGGGGAAATTCATGTACATTCATGTTCATTTATGTGACACCAAAGCACGTAAATGTCTGTAAATAAGGACGGATCACCACTGATAAGCAACTCAAAGTCGCTTGGAGCTCACGGGGGGGGGGGGGGGGGGGGGTCACACACTAAATGAAGGAGTTTGTGGCAGATACTGCCTTATTCAGAGGCTGCGTGAGGCTGCCCCATCATGTCGGACATACGCTGATCTGGAGTGGATCTAAACATCTCCTGAAGGAATTCAAGTTGCACCAAAACTGCCTGGGGGAGGAAATGAACGGATTCATGCTGGAGACCAGGTCCAGGTTGGAAAAACCAAACTGACCATCCCTGACGCAGACGATGGATGCAGAAAATAGCGCCCTCGCCTTCTGTTTAGGCCCTTCTTCTCCTAAATCCTAACCATGGATCTGGTCAGCTGGTCTCTCAACGCAATCAAAAAACCCAGAGAAAAGGTTGGGGGGGGGGGGGCTAGCATCTTGTCTGGACGGTATGTACCTGCTGGTTACATCATGGACTCGTGGAAGAACGGGAGGCCTTTCTGTGGAGGACCTGTACATGATTGGACTCATGCTGATGATGCTCACATCTATCTTCCACTGCACCTGACCGGAAGTCACAGTGTGTCATACACAAAACCTGTAGACTGTCTCAGTCAGTGTTCCCAATCCTGGTCCTCGAGGGGACCCCCGCCCTGCTGGTTTTCAAGATGTTCCTGCTTCAACACACCTGACTCAGATGACAGGCTCATGAGGAGCTTACAAAGAACTTGATGATCAGTTGAGTTGATCTGGATCAGGTGTGGTGGAGTTGGAAACCTGGACTACATGCAGGGCGGGGTCCCTGAGACCAGGACTGGGAAACCTGGTCTACATGATGAGAAGTCATGGCTCGCGCTGAACTTCCTGCATCTTAAAGACGCTAAGACGGATTTTATTTCGGTAGGCACTGTGCTCATTCTCAGCTCTCTCCCAGACTGCAGCACTTCTATTCCCTCCACCAAGTCCTGCGTGAAAATCTCAGAGTTTCATTGGACAGCGGCCTCAAGTTTGAGAAACAGCTCAGCGCCATCGTCAGAGCTAGCTTTTTCACCTCCGTCTCCTCTCTAAGGTGAAACCTTTTCTTAACCGTGGTGGCCTGGAGACGGCGGTTGATGCTTTTATCAGTGCCAGGCTGGACTGGAACGGCCTTGGTCTGAACCGGCTTCCATCGTCTCCTGCAGCTCATCCAGAACGTCTCCGCTGGATTTCCGGTGTCGGTCTGAACCGGCTTCCATCGTCTCCAGCAGCTCGTCCAGAACGTCTCCGCTGGATTTCCGGTGTGGGTCTGAACCGGCTTCCATCGTCTCCTGCAGCACGTCCAGAACGTCTCCGCTGGATTTCCGGTGTCTGTCTGAACCGGCTTCCATCGTCTCCTGCAGCCCGTCCAGAACGTCTCCGCTGGATTTCCGGTATGGGTCTGAACCGGCTTCCATCGTCTCCTGCAGCTCGTCCAGAACGTCTCTGCTGGATTTCCGGTGTCTGTCTGAACCGGCTTCCATCGTCTCCTGCGGCACGTCCAGAACGTCTCCGCTGGATTTCCGGTGTGGGTCTGAACCGGCTTCCATCGTCTCCTGCAGCCCGTCCAGAACGTCTCCGCTGGATTTCCGGTGTGGGTCTGAACCGGCTTCCATCGTCTCCTGCGGCTCGTCCAGAACGTCTCTGCTGGATTTCAGGTGTGGGTCTGAACCGGCTTCCATCGTCTCCTGCGGCTCGTCCAGAACGTCTCTGCTGGATTTCCGGTATCTGTCTGAACCGGCTTCCATCGTCTCCTGCAGCTCGTCCAGAACGTCTCCGCTGGATTTCCGGTGTGGGTCTGAACCGGCTTCCATCGTCTCCTGCAGCCCGTCCAGAACGTCTCCGCTGGATTTCCGGTGTGGGTCTGAACCGGCTTCCATCGTCTCCTGCAGCTCGTCCAGAACGTCTCTGCTGGATTTCCGGTGTCTGTCTGAACCGGCTTCCATCGTCTCCTGCAGCTCGTCCAGAACGTCTCCGCTGGATTTCCGGTGTCTGTCTGAACCGGCTTCAATCGTCTCCTGCGGCTCGTCCAGAACGTCTCCGCTGGATTTCCGGTGTGGGTCTGAACCGGCTTCAATCGTCTCCTGCGGCTCGTCCAGAACGTCTCCGCTGGATTTCAGGTGTGGGTCTGAACCGGCTTCCATCGTCTCCTGCAGCTCGTCCAGAACGTCTCCGCTGGATTTCTTGTGGGCGCGTCCAGGTGGGAACATACAACCACCATCCTATCTACCCTGCACTGGCTCCACCTCCAAACTGATTTTAAATTACTTTTGTTTGTTTTCAAAGCCCCCCCCCCCCCCCCAAGCAGGATGAAGCTGAAACCGTGGACGACCGCTCGTTCTCAGCTGCCGGCCCGAGATCGTGGACCTTGCTGCTTCCGGCATTCGTCTCACTACTGAACTGGGCTCTTTTAAATCGAAGTTCAAGACCTTTTTCGTCTGGATTTTAACTTTAACGAGCTTAATTCTTTAAAAATGTGTATTCTCTTTTATGAACACCCTGCGCTCCCCCGAGCAGCCTGTTCTGATTTTGTGTTCTGTCGTTTTCATAGCTCTTAATTTCCCATAATTTAACCCTACACTTTATGATGTTTGCTTCGTTGTCTCTTTACTGTTGAACCTGCTGTAAGGCACTTTGAGGGTCCACTGGGTACTGGAAAGAACTATACAACTAAACTTGATTTGATGATAAGTTTGGAGCGAGCGGATAGCTGGTCTACTGGAAAACTCTAAAACTTTACGCAGCTGTTGGCCTGATGAGGCGATGCTCCGGGTCATCAACACTCAGACTTTCTGCTAGCTCTGTGTGGCGAGCTGGTACTGATGTCTGACCAAATGAAGGAAATGGTTAGACTCCTAACCATGATTCGGCTGATTTCGAACACCATGGAGACCTGCTGAAGACCGTACGGCAGACATAAGCAAGTCCTACCTGACCCTAAACTACCTCCTTATCTCAGTCTACCTCCTGGAGAGCAGCTTTGGAGGCTGCTCATCAGCTCTCGCCCTGGAAGACGCTGCAGAAGGACTCTGCCCGGCTTTGTTTGACTGATCTCAGAACAGGTTGTACTGGAAGAAAATTTCGTTGTACCAAGATGTGGTTCAGTGACAGTAAATGAAACCATTTACAGCCACCAGTTACTGATGAGGGACTCACCTTCCTCATGAACAGGTTGTCCTGCCGAGAACACCTGTCCTCCTTCAGCTCCAACACGGACACGTCCAACGTCACACTGTGGACACACGAGCAGTAAGCGATGAGATGATGACTGTGAAGGAGGTGAGCAACGATGCAGCGGCTGTGGGCGCGGTCATGTGACCTGGCGGTGACGAGCCTGGCAGCGTTGTGGTGCCGGTCCATCAGCGAGGTGAGGATGGACAGGACCAGCAGGCGGATCTCCGGGTCCTCCATCAGGGTGAAGGACAGCAGAGGCTCCAGGAAGGAGGAGGGCAGCGCCGTCAGCAGGTTGCTGCTCTCATACCGCTCCGACACCTGAGGAAGAGGAGGGATGTGAAAAAGCTTGGCCACACAGGACCTCCACCATCATCCACACCCGCTACATCTGGATCTCTGGCCTCCTGATTTGGTTTTCTCTGTACAGATGTTTAATTTCATGACTATAGTTTTTCTTGTTAGAATGGATATAAAAGTTCATATTTTTCTGACTCTGTATGATTATTCTGCTTTTCATTTTTCTCATTTTAGTGCTTTTGGGGCCTATTTGTAATTATTCCAGTATTTCTGACAGTATTTGTTTCAGACAATCCTCTGCGGAAATGTTGAGCACCCCATTGATCTTCCCCCGGCCAGTTCCTGATGCCACCGGACGCTCGGTTGTTGGGATGTGGAGAATAAGCCTGAGCTGATGCATGAGGAGGATACAAAGGCTTCACTTCTCTGCACATGTGGAACCAAACTCCTCGCTAAAAGTAAAACAGAAGACTCGTCTCAGAAGTTTCCTTTTTAGCTGAAACAAAGCTAAGGGGCTGTTCGCACGAGGACGACTCCGGGTAAAAATGACTAAATATTATAGTGAGAAATGGTGGTAGTGTTGGTGAGAGTGAGGAGGGAGCAGATCAGGTAATCACCAGATTACCTGAGTGGCAGCACCTGGGAGGTGAGTGAGCAGCAGACGTTACTAAGGGTGCTCAGTCAGTGTGTTCAGTGTTGCGGAGAGTGGAGCTCAGTTACTGTTACAGGGCTGTAGCCCAGCCAAGCAAACTGTTAGTACTCGGTGGGTACTGGGGGGAGGTTGCCGATCGCAGCTGTTAAGGGCTGCCGGCGGCGAAGATAGCCAGGGGGCAGTAGGGCCAGGCTGGCGAGTAGGCAGGGAAAATAAGAGTTAGAGGGAACGCATAGGAGCACGCCTTTCCACTCTTCAGCCAAGCAAGAGGGTCTCCTGCTGTCTGTGGAGATACCTCACCACGCGGGACTCAGTGGGCCCCTGCAAGCCTAATCCTGTTGGGCCAGCCCGCACCAAAGCTTAGACCCCAGGGGAGGGTCTCAATCGCCTGGAGAGCTAAGGGGCTTTTTAGTTATCAGTAAATGTGTGTATGTGTGTGTATGTGTGTGTGTGAGGGATTTTATAGATTTTAATTGCAGTCAGTGGGGAAATCTAGTTGGAGTGAAAGTAAGAGTTCAGATTGTAAGATGGTTACTCTCTGCTGGCCTTACAGTGATATGCGGGGTGGGATTTAGTGTGGCTCCGTTTGCTGTGGTTGAGTTTGCTGTGGATTTGTTTAGGAGCCTCGATTGCAGTGTTGTGTGCAGTGCCTTTGGTTGGTGTGTGGTTGGTTTTGCCTGGTGACTCTTCCCATCACATGGTATTCATTGGGGCCGCCAGTGGCGGGGACTGTCCTTATTTAAGTTGACCTTAACTGGCTCCTTTACAGGTTCAATACTGGCTGCCTTATGCATTGTAATTAATAAAGCTGATTATTCATAACGATACCCTCTTCTTCCTCTCATCTGTGCCTGAAGAAACCCCACCAATAACAAATACTACAATATTTTATGGGGCGTGCCTTTTGTTAGCACGGCAACGGCGTTATTCTGGGTTGAAGACGCAAAAATCTGAAGACTCGTTCCAAACGCTACTACATAAACCAGCAGATCTACGGTAGATTTTACGCATGTGCGTGGACATGGAGTTCCATCACAGCATCACCTCACCGCCGTGCAGATCCAATCCAGTTCCACACATGTCCGTATGCACGCAGATTTCTTCATGACGACGCTGATGAAAAGAAGATGAGACGCCACTTTTTCATCTTCTCTTCTCGAAGTTTTAAAAAAGGGCCAGAAAAAATGTGCCCCCCCCCCCTAGCTGAGTGCCTCAGGGTGGGAGATCTCTCAGTAAGAGGTGACCTCCAGACCTCCAGAGGGAAGGCTCTGGCTGCAGCTTGTGCTTCGGCACCGCCAGCACTGCCACCTAACGCAGTGTTTCCCACTCCTGGTCCTCCAGGACCCCCGCCCTGGATGTTTTGTGGATTTCCAGACTTTAACACAGCAGACTCAAATGAATGGCTCATTAGCAGCTTGCAAAGAATGTTTAGTTAGTTAGTTAATCTGCATCAGGTCTTCTGGAGCAAACAAACTGGTTTATGAACCATAGGGATGCCGCATGGAAGTGTGAAGGCGCCACTCAGGGCGACGCATGAAACACCACCATTTATGTACGTGAGGGAGCAGAAATGGGCCTTCAGACCCAATCCTAATCTTCATCCTACTCACTACCACTAACCCTCGAAATGAAGCCACATGAGGGAGAGCTTTATAATCTTCCCTGGGAACTGGGAAACCACTCGCTACGTCACTGCATGGTTCACGTTTGGGCACGTAAGCAACTGTGTAGTTACAGGTACGTTTGCAAATACATCTCACCATAGCAGCAACATGGTGTTAACGGTTGCCATCACTTTATTTTATCATTCATCAGTACGGACGAGAAGCCTTCACAAGCTTTTCATCAGTATTCTAGCCTAGCTAGCCGGCTAACATTACAAACTAATGTGTACTCCGGGGTTCTCATTGTTTGACTCAGTATGCAAACGATGACGTTAAGCTTTCTGAAATTTTCTCCGACCCTTCCTCAGCAAGTCGACATCTGAAATCCCTCGCTCTGAAGGGCTGGATTCATACCCCCTACCCCTCCTTATGCAAACAGTAATAGGGACACCAATACCTTCGCAGGAACACATAAAATTTAGGGGTGGGGCTCAGGAACGATCAGGAAGGCTTCTCATCGTACTTTCATGGAGCACACATATGCGCGTTCACGAAACTACAGAAGCCTCTGCATTCAGAGCCTACTCTGCCAATAATACAAGCGTAGAAGAAGAAATTCTCTGTTTACATTGTGCTAAGAGCGACAGAACTGCAGACAAACCGGGACAAACACAAGAGGGTCCAAGAGGGGTTGATATTGATTTAAAACAAAGAAAGAAAGAGAAAGAGAATGTGCCGCGTCTTCCGTAGTTTCATGAACGCGCATCGGCGTGCTCGCAGGAGATGTGATGTAGTACTGATGTAGTACTGTTTAGGCTCTAAAAATCTACTGAATGATGGTTTCCAGTAAATTCTGGACGCTACCCACTCAGGACACTTGGATTACATTGGACGAGCAGTTTGGAGGAATACTGACAAGTTTTTGTGGACTTTTATGGACCTTTTTGGCTCGGACCCCGGTGAACTCCATTATATGAAAGTTGGGGGGAAACGAGAAGCCTTCCTGATCACCGGCTGCATTTGAGATATTAAAAAAATGCTGCAGAGTCTTTCTCACCATGAGGGGAAGTGGAAGATAAAGTTACATCATTGTGTGGGTGGACTGTTACTTTTAAAAAATGGGCTAGGGCATGTGTTGGGACTGGGCCTACAGTAAGACATCCGTGTCTACAGTCGGTCATCGAAGGCTGCTGTCCTGACACAGTTAACAGAATCTAACAGCCGATAAAGTTCTGCACAATGACTCAGTAATGTGAGTCAGGTGTGTTGGAGCAGGGAGGCATAGAAAACCTGCAGAGACTGTGGCCCCCCAGGAAGGAGGGAGGCCTTGTAAACGTCAGAGGCAGGATGACATCACACAGATCCAGGAGTACATCAGCAAGAGCTGCTTGGGGAACGTCTCAGGTAACCGGCATCAGGTTCGTGTACAACTATGACGGGTCACCGAGACCTGCGAGTACACCTGGAGTTCTCACCTGGAGGAGAGACTTGAGCAGCATCACCTGGATCATCCTGCTGCCTTCAAACCTGAGACAACAAACATGCGGTTACTCTCTCAGGTTAAACGTTCGGGGCATGTCGGGGAGGGGGCGCTTGTGTGGACGGTACCCAGCGTTAGGCGAACCCAGAGCAGGGTAGATGCCAGGAACAGGAATCTTCCCCATGATGAACAGCATGACCTCTGACCTCTGGTAGACGGGAAGCGTGTTGGCAAAGGATCCTGCAGGAACAGCAGAAGCTGGTCAGACGTCTCTGAGGGGGAACAAGCCCAACACGAGCCCCCGGACCCACCGACCAACGCGAGCCCCCGGACCCACCGACCAACGCGAGCCCCAGGACCCACCGACCAACGCGAGCCCCCAGACTCACCGACCAACGCGAGCCCCCGGACCCACCGACCAACGCGAGCCCCCGGACCCACGACCAACGCGAGCCCCCGGACCCACGACCAACGCGAGCCCCAGGACCCACCGACCAACGCGAGCCCCCAGACTCACCGACCAACGCGAGCCCCAGGACACACCGACCAACGCGAGCCCCCGGACCCACGACCAACGCGAGCCCCAGGACCCACCGACCAACGCGAGCCCCCAGACTCACCGACCAACGCGAGCCCCAGGACACACCGACCAACGCGAGCCCCCGGACCCACGACCAACGCGAGCCCCCGGACCCACGACCAACGCGAGCCCCCAGACTCACCGACCAACGCGAGCCCCCGGACCCACCGACCAACGCGAGCCCCCGGACCCACCGACCAACGCGAGCCCCAGGACCCACCGACCAACGCGAGCCCCCGGACCCACCGACCAATGCGAGCCCCAGGACCCACCGACCAACGCGAACCCCCGGACTCACCGATGGTCCTGATCACAGCATCCTGCAGCATCTTCTCATGAGTCGAGGTGGTTCTGCGTTTCCCGGCGTTGTCATAGTAACCGGTCAGCTGGTAGTCCACGCTCTGCCTGAGCTGTCGCAGTAAGGTGTTGAAGACCTCCAGGACCGTGGGACCTGCAGGATGAAGGGGGACAGATGCGTTACCGTGGAAACGGCTCCGCGTACCAGCGTGTAAAGTTCACGTGTGTTTCCGTGCTGACCGACAGATCCTGCTGCTTCTATAACGGCAGCTTCCGACAGAACCTCCACAATCCCGGCTCGCACCGACGCCGGACTCCTGCTGTTGGCGTCCAGGTGACCCAGGAGCTGCTGGATGACCAGGTGGGAGTGCTGGGACTGCCGACAGCAACGGGTACAGGTGAAATAAAGCCACGTGAAATCGTGGAGACGAGCATCATCTTCTTCTTCATGTCATCTTTAAACCGTTCTAATACGTCCTGCTGTAGGTAAACTTAATATGTGCCATGGGGCTGCCGGAGCCGACCAATCACAGCAGAGCGGCGATCAGGCTGCCGGAGCCGACCAATCACAGCAGAGCGGTGATCGAGCTGCCGGAGCCGACCAATCACAGCAGAGCGGTGATCGAGCTGCCGGAGCCGACCAATCACAGCAGAGCGGCGATCGGGCTGCCGGAGCCGACCAATCACAGCAGAGCGGCGATCAGGCTGCCGGAGCCGACCAATCACAGCAGAGCGGCGATCAGGCGAGCCGACCAATCACAGCAGAGCGGCGATCAGGCGAGCCGACCAATCACAGCAGAGCGGCGATCAGGCTGCCGGAGCCGACCAATCACAGCAGAGCGGCGATCGAGCTGCCGGAGCCGACCAATCACAGCAGAGCGGCGATCGGGCTGCCGGAGCCGACCAATCACAGCAGAGCGGCGATCGGGCTGCCGGAGCCGACCAATCACAGCAGAGCGGCGATCAGGCTGCCGGAGCCGACCAATCACAGCAGAGCGGCGATCAGGCGAGCCGACCAATCACAGCAGAGCGGCGATCAGGCTGCTGGAGCCGACCAATCACAGCAGAGCGGCGATCGAGCTGCCGGAGCCGACCAATCACAGCAGAGCGGCGATCGGGCTGCCGGAGCCGACCAATCACAGCAGAGCGGCGATCGGGCTGCTGGAGCCGACCAATCACAGCAGAGCGGCGATCAGGCGAGACGACCAATCACAGCAGAGTGGCGATCGGGCTGCCGGAGCCGACCAATCACAGCAGAGCGGCGATCAGGCTGCTGGAGCCGACCAATCATAGCAGAGCGGCGATCAGGCGAGACGACCAATCACAGCAGAGCGGGGATCGGGCTGCCAGAGCTCCATAGGAACTCTAAGTTTACAGTAACTCTCAGAGGACCTACTTGAAATGGACTTTAAAGGTACAGTGTGGAAGAATTGCTGACATCTAGAGGTAAAGATGGATATGTGGGAGTGGATTCAGCCATGACTGTACTACAGGTAACTACTACAACATGTACATATGTGTACTGTCTTCTTTATACCAGCAGGTCCCCGTTAGGGTCAGTCGGTCCCCATTTCGTTGCATTTCCATGGGCAACAACTGGGACGGGTACTCGAACTGACCTGACCTATCCTATTTTTTTTTAAGACCCTTCTGGTAGGAAACCAATCTTACTGATCCGATGCAAAGGGCGGAGCTTGATATGGTACCATCCACTGATTGGTTGAAAGAGTCATCACATGCAGCTCAGCTCCAAGAACAAAGCAGCAGCATGCTGCCTTCATGCGGTATGGGAAAGATGATCCTTTCCACTCGTTAAAGGAGAACAGTGCAAGTAAATCCAGAAGTTCGCCCCCTCTGGCGACAAGTGGAAGTGACGCTAATGTCGTGCACATGCATGAGCTGCTTGGACTGCTTTGGTCTCTACTTTAACCCACATTACATTCGTCTGAGCCCAGAGTTAGAGACACCATGTCTACTGAAGTAATAACGTTATAAATCTGCAAGTTGTTTACGGTTTGATCGATGAATAAACTGACGGACTGTATGCTAACGGAAGCAACAGGCTAAAGGCCTTTACACACCTACTCCGAGTATTTTGTCCGAAAGAGTCATACAGCAACAGCTTTAATCAAATTAATGTCAACGGGAACGTTCACGTCAGTGACAAAATTTCATCTTACATTTTTTGCGATATTTGTTTTTTCGATCTGAGGTTGATTTTCTTAATATTCACATCGGACAGATACACAATCCACCAATCAGAGAAGGTCTGACGTCACAGAGCTGGTCGCTGCTGCTGCATCATCACGGTTCAGGTGTTTCATGTTTGTGTCGCAGCACTCTGGTAAACGAGGGAAAATCCCAGCTGAAGTAACCGTGTTTCCTCCATCTGCAGCCGTTCCAGGTTATTTTCTACAGGTGTTAGATTTAAAACCCCATCTGGCTTCTCCACGGTGAGATAAGCTGTTTTCAGCCGCCTCTCCTCCATCACTGCTGCATGCTCACGTTCCTCTGGAATAACAGATGTTACGACATCAACAAATTACGACATCAACTAAATTTAACAAGTGTCCAGAGTGTCTCTCTTCCCCGTGAACAGTCATATGTCTGTCATACTGCTACATTTACATGCAAACAACTTAGCATTGCAATATTCTGCATCCTTATATCCGTCATTCATCACATTTACCTTGTTAGAGATTTGAAGGACGACTGTGGGTCCGTTTTACTGCCAGACTGGATCGGAGCTCCCTCCAATTAAAAACAGAAAGAAAAAAAGCTGCTCGGTCTACTCCCGTCTTACTCCGGTTGTTTACTCCCGTCTTACTCCGATTGTTTACTCCCGCCTCACTCCGGTTATTTACTCCGGTCTTACTCCGGTTGTTTCGTCCCGTCTTACTCCGGTTATTTACTCCCGTCTTACTCCGGTTGTTTACTCCCGTCTTACTCCGATTGTTTACTCCCGTCTTACTCCGGTTATTTACTCCGGTCTTACTCCGGTTGTTTCGTCCCGTCTTACTCCGGTTATTTACTCCGGTCTTACTCCGGGTTGTTTCGTCCCGTCTTACTCCGGTTGTTTACTCCAGTCTTACTCTGGTTGTTTCGTCCCGTCTTACTCCGGTTGTTTACTCCGGTCTCACTCCGGTTGTTTACTCCCGTCTTACTCCGGTTGTTTACTCCCATCTTACTCCGGTTGTTTACTCCAGTCTTACTCCGGTCGTTTCCTCCCGTCTTACTCCGGTTGTCTTCTCCCGTCTTACTCTGGTCGTTTACTCCCGTCTTACTCCGGTTGTCTTCTCCCGTCTTACTCCGGTTATTTACTCCGGTTGTTTACTCCGGTCTTACTCTGGTTGTTTACTCCGGTCTTACTCTGGTTGTTTACTCCGGTCTTACTCCGGTTGTTTACTTCGGTCTTACTCCGGTTGTTTACTCCTGTCTTACTCTGGTTGTTTACTCCCGTCTCACTCCGGTTGTTTACTCCGGTCTTACTCCGGTTGTTTAATCCCGCCTTACTCCGGTTATTTACTCCGGTCTTACTCCAGTTGTTTCGTCCCGTCTTACTCCGGTTGTCTACTCCCGTCTCACTCCGGTTATTTACTCCGTCTTACTCCGGTTATTTACTCCGGTCTTACTCCGGTTATTTACTCCGGTCTTACTCCGGTTATTTACTCCAGTCTTACTCCGGTTGTTTACTCCCGTTTTACTCCGGTTGTTTACTCCAGTCTTACTCCAGTAGTTTACTCCCGTCTTAGTCCGGTTGTTTACTCCAGTAGTTTACTCCCATCTTACTCCGGTCGTCTACTCCCGTTTCACTTCGGGTTACTTACTTCCGTCTTACTCCGGTTATTTACTCCGGTCTTACTCCGGTTGTTTACTCTCGTCTTACTCCGGTTGTTTACTCCTGTCTTACTCCGGTTGTCTACTTCCGTCTTACTCCGGTCGTTTAATCCTGTCTTACTCTGGTTGTCTACTCCCGTCTTACTCCGGTTGTTTACTCCCGTCTTACTCGAATCGTTTACTCCTGTCTCACTCCGGTTGTCGACTCCCGTCTTACTCCGGCTGTTTACTCCCATCTCACTCCGGTCATTAACTCCGTCTTACTCCGGTTGTTTACTCCCGTCTTACTCTGGATGCCTACCGCCATCTTACTCCGGTTGTTTACTCCCGTCTTACTCCGGTTGTCTACTCCCGTCTTACTCCGATCGTTTACTCCCGTATCACTCCGGTCATTTACTCCTGTCTAACTACCTTCTTCCGCTGGTTGTTTACTCCCAACTTACTCGGGTTGTTTGCTCCCGTATCACTCCAGTCATTTACTCCTGTCTAACTCCCGTCTTCCGCTGGTTGTTTACTCCCGTCTTACTCCGGTTGCTAACTCCTGTCTCACACCGGTTGCCTACTCCCGTCTTACTCCGGTTGTTTACTCCCTCTTACTCCGGTTGTCTACTCCAGTCTTACTCTGGTTATTTACTCCAGTCTTACTCCGGTCGTTTACTCCCGCCTTACTCCGGTTATTTACTCCCGTCTTACTCCGGTTGTTTACTCCCGTCTTACTCCGGTTGTCTTCTCCCGTCTTACTCTGGTCGTTTACTCCCGTCTCACTCTGGTTGTTTACTCCCGTCTCACTCTGGTCGTCTACTCCCGTCTTACTCCGGTCGTCTACTCCAGTCTTACTCCGGTTGTCTACTCCCGCCTTACTCGGGTTGTCTACCCCGTCTCACTCCGGTTGTTTACTCCCGCCTTACTCCGGTTATTTACTCCGGTCTTACTTCGGTTATTTAGTCCCGTCTTACTTCAGTTGTTTACTCCCTCTCTTACTCCGGTCGTCTACTCCCGCCTTACTCCGGTCGTTTCCTCCCGTCTTACTCCGGTTGTCTTCTCCCGTCTTACACTGGTCGTTTACTCCCGTCTTACTCCGGTTGTTTACTCCCGTCTCACTCCGGTCATTTACTCCCGTCTTAATCCAGTTATTTACTCCGGTCTTCCTCAGGTTGTTTACTCCGGTCTTACTCCGGTTATTTACTCCAGTCTTACTCCGGTCGTCTACTCCCGCCTTACTCCGGTCGTTTCCTCCCGTCTTACTCCGGTTGTTTACTCCCGCCTTACTCCGGTTATTGACTCCGGTCTTACTCCGGTTGTTTACTCCCGCCTTACTCTGGTTATTTACTCCGGTCTTACTCCGGTTATTTAGTCTCGTCTTACTTCAGTTGTTTACTCCCCTCTTACTCCGGTTGTCTACTCCAGTCTTACTCCGGTTGTTTACTCCCGTCTTACTCTGGTTGTTTACTCCCGTCTCACTCTGGTTGTTTACTCCCGTCTTACTCCGGTTGTTTACTCCCGTCTCACTCCGGTCATTTACTCCCGTCTTAATCCAGTTATTTACTCCGGTCTTACTCAGGTTGTTTACTCTGGTCTTACTCCGGTTATCTACTCCAGTCTTACTCCGGTCGTCTACTCCCGCCTTACTCCGGTCGTTTCCTCCCGTCTTACTCCGGTTGTCTTCTCCCGTCTTACACTGGTCGTTTACTCCCGTCTTACTCTGGTTGTTTTTTCCAGTCTTACTCCGGTTGTTTACTCCCGCCTTACTCCGGTTATTGACTCCGGTCTTACTCCGGTTGTTTACTCCCATCTTATTCTGGTTATTTACTCCCGTCTCACTCTGGTTGTTTACTCCCGTCTTACTCCGGTCGTCTACTTCCGTCTCACTCCGGTTGTTTACTCCCGCCTTACTCCGGTTATTTACTCCGGTCTTACTCCGGTTATTTAGTCCCGTCTTACTTCGGTTATTTACTCCCGTCTTACTCCGGTCATCTACTCCCGCCTTACTCCGGTTGTTTCTCCCGTCTTACTCCGGTTATTTACTCCCGTCTTACTCCGGTTGTTTACTCCCGTCTTACTCCGGTCATCTACTCCCGTCTTACTCCGGTTGTTTCCTCCCGTCTTACTCCGGTCATCTACTCCCGTCTTACTCCGGTTGTTTACTCCCGTCTTACTCCGGTTGTTTTCTCCCGTCTTACTCAAGTCTTTTCCTCCCGTCTTACTCCGGTCATTTACTCCCGTCTTACTCCGGTTGTTTACTCCCGTCTTACTCCGGTTGGTTACTCTCGTCTTACTCCGGTTGTTTCGTCCTGTCTTAATCCGGTTGTCTAGTCCCGTCTTACTCCGGTTGTCTACTCCCGCCTTACTCGGGTTGTCAACTCCCGTCTTACTCCGGTCGTCTACTCCCGTCTCACTCCGGTTGTTTACTCCCGCCTCACTCCGGTTATTTACTCCGGTTTTACTCCGGTTATTTAGTCGCGTCTTACTTCGGTTGTTTACTCCCGTCTTACGACGGTCATTTCCTCCCGTCTTACTCCGGTCGTCTACTCCCGTCTTACTCCGGTCGTCTACTCCCGTCTTACTCCGGTTGTTTACTCCCGCCTCACTCCGGTTATTTACTCCCGTCTTACTCCGGTTATTAACTCCGGTCTTACTCCGGTTATTTACTCCCGTCTTACTCCGGTTGTTTACTCCCATCTTACTCCGGTCATCTACTCCCGTCTTACTCCGGTCGTTTACTCCCGTCTTACTCTGGTTGTTTACTCCCGTCTCACTCTGGTTGTTTACTCCCGTCTTACTCCGGTTGTTTACTCCCGTCTTACTCCGGTCGTTTACTCCCGTCTTAATCCAGTTATTTACTCCGGTCTTACTCCGGTTGTTTACTCCCATCTTACTCCGGTCGTCTACTCCCGTCTTACTCCGGTTGTTTCCTCCCGTCTTACTCCGGTCGTTTACTCCCGTCTTACACCGGTCGTTTACTCCAGTCTTACTCCGTTGTTTACCCCCCTACTCCCGTCTTTACTCCGGTTGTTTACTCCCATCTTACTCTCGGTCGTTTACTCCCGTCTTACTCCGGTGTTTCCTCGTCTTACTCCGGTTCCTACTCCCGTCTCACTCCGGTTGTTTACTCCCGCCTTACTCCGGTTATTTACTCCCGTCTTACTCCGGTTGTCTACTCCCGTCTTACTCCGGTCATCTACTCCCGTCTTACTCCGGTTGTTTACTCCCGTCTTACTCCGGTTGTTTTCTCCCGTCTTACTCTCGGTCGTTTACTCCCGTCTTACTCCGGTCATCTACTCCCGTCTTACTCCGGTTGTTTACTCCCGTCTTACTCCGGTTGTTTACTCCCGTCTTACTCCGGTCATCTACTCCCGTCTTACTCCGGTTGTTTACTCCCGTCTTACTCCGGTTGTTTTCTCCCGTCTTACTCTAGTCGTTTCCTCCCGTCTTACTCCGGTCATCTACTCCCGTCTTACTCCGGTTGTTTACTCCCGTCTTACTCCGGTTGGTTACTCCCGTCTTACTCCGGTTGTTTCGTCCTGTCTTAATCCGGTTGTCTAGTCCTGTCTTACTCCGGTTGTCTACTCCCGCCTTACTCGGGTTGTCTACTCCCGTCTTACTCCGGTCGTCTACTCCCGTCTCACTCCGGTCGTCTACTCCCGTCTTACTCCGGTTGTTTACTCCCGTCTTACTCCGGTCATCTACTCCCGCCTTACTCCGGTTGTTTCCTCCCGTCTTACTCCGGTTATTTACTCCCGTCTTATTCCGGTTGTTTACTCCCGTCTTACTCCGGTCATCTACTCCCGTCTTACTCCGGTTGTTTCCTCCCGTCTTACTCCGGTCATCTACTCCCGTCTTACTCCGGTTGTTTACTCCCGTCTTACTCCGGTTGTTTTCTCCCGTCTTACTCTAGTCGTTTCCTCCCGTCTTACTCCGGTCATCTACTCCCGTCTTACTCCGGTTGTTTACTCCCGTCTTACTCCGGTTGTTACTCCCGTCTTACTCCGGTTGTCTTCTCCCGTCTTACTCCGGTTGTCTAGTCCCGTCTTACTCCGGTTGTCTACTCCCGCCTTACTCGGGTTGTCAACTCCCGTCTTACTCCGGTCGTCTACTCCCGCCTCACTCCGGTTGTTTACTCCCGCCTCACTCCGGTTATTTACTCCGGTTTTACTCCGGTTATTTAGTCGCGTCTTACTTCGGTTGTTTACTCCCGTCTTACGACGGTCATTTCCTCCCATCTTTCTCCGGTCGTCTACTCCCGTCTCACTCCGGTCGTCTACTCCCGTCTTACTCCGGTTATTTACTCCCGTCTTACTCCGGTTATTAACTCCGGTCTTACTCCGGTTATTTACTCCCGTCTTACTCCGGTTGTTTACTCCCATCTTACTCCGGTCATCTACTCTCGTCTTACTCCGGTCGTTTACTCCCGTCTTACTCCGGTCTTTTTCTCCCGTCTTACTCCGTTTGTACACTCCCGTCTTACTCCGGTTGTTTTCTCCCGTCTTACTCCGGTTGTTTACTCCCGTCTTACTCCGGTTGTTAACTCCCGTCATACTCCGGTTGTCTACTCCGGTCTTACTTCGGTTGTTTCCTCCCGTCTTTCTCCGGTTGTTTCCTCTGGTCTTCCTCTGGTAGTTTCCTCTGGTCTTTTTCTCCGGTCTTACTCCGGTCGTTTCCTTCCATCTTACTCTGGTTGTCCACTCCCGTCTTACTCCGGTCGTTTACTCCCGCGTTACTCTGGTCGTTTACTCCCGCCTTACTCCGGTCGTTTACTCCTGCCTTACTCCGGTCGTTGACTCCCGCCTTACTCCGGTCGTTTACTCCAGTCTTACTCCGATTGTTTACTCCCATCTTACTCTCTTACGTTGCCTTACTCCCGTCTTACTCCGGTTGTTTACTCCTGTCTTACTCCGGTTGTTTACTCCCGCCTTACTCCGGTTGTTTCCTCCCGTCTTACTCGGGTTATTTACTCCCATCTTACTCCGATTGTTTACTCCCGTCTTACTCTGGTTATCTACTCCCGTCTTACTCCGGTCGTTTCCTCCCGTCTTACTCCGGTCGTTTCCTCCCGTCTTACTCCGGTCGTTTACTCCCGTCTTACTCCGGTTGTTTCCTCCCGTCTTACTCCGGTCGTTTCCTCCTGTCTTACTCCGGTCATTTCCTCCGGTTGTTTCTTCCGGTCTTACTCCGGTCGTTTCCTCCGGTCTTACTCCGGTTGTTTAGTCCCGTCTTACTCCGGTTGTTTACTCCCGTCTTACTCCGGGTTGTCTACTCCCGTCTTACTCCGGTCGTTTACTCCCGTCTTACTCCGGTTATTTACTCCCGTCTCACTCTCACGGTTACTTACTCCCGTCTTACTCCGGTTATTTAGTCGCGTCTTACTCTGGTTGTTTACTCCCGTCTTACGCCGGTTGTTTACTCCTGTCTTACTCCGGTTGTCTACTCCGGTCTTACTCCCGGTTGTCTACTCCCGTCTCACTCCGGTTGTTTACTCCCGTCTTACTCCGGTTGTTTACTCCCGTCTTACTCCGGTTATTACTCCGGTCTTACTCCGGTTGTTTACTCCCGTCTTACTCCAGTTGTTTACTCCCATCTTACTCCGGTCATTTACTCCCGTCTTACTCCGGTTGTTTACTCCCGTCTTACTCCGGTTGTTTACTCCCGTCTTACTCCGGTTGTCCACTCCCCGTCTTACTCCGGTTGTTTTCTCCCGTCTTACTCCGGTTGTTTACTCCCGTCTTACTCCGGTTGTTTACTCCCGTCATACACCGGTTGTCTACTCCCGTCTTACTCCGGTTGTTTACTCCCGTCTTACTCCGGTTGTTTACCTCTGGTCTTACTCTGGTTGTTTACTCCCGGTCTTATCTCCGGTCGTTACTCCCGTCTTACTCCAGTTATTTACCCCATCTTACTCCGGTTGTTTACTCCCGTCTTACACCGGTTGTTTACTCCCGTCTTACTCCGGTTGTTTACTCCCGTCTTACTCCCCGTCTCGCCGGTTGTTTACTCCCGTCTTTTACTCCGATTGCCTACTCCCGTCTTACTCCAGTCGTCTCCTCCCCGTCTTACTCCAGTTGTTTACTCCCGTCTTACTCTGATTCCGTTTACTCCCGTCATACTCCGGTTTCCTACTCTCTTCATTCTCCGATCGTTTACTCCTGTCTCACACCGGTCATTTACTCCTGTCTTACTCCGGTTATTTACTCCTGTCTTATTCCGGTTATTTACTCCCGTCTTACTCCCGGTTGTCTACTCCTGTCTTACTCCGGTTGCCATACTCCCGTCTTACTCCCGTTGTTTACTCCCTTCTTACTCCAGTCATTTACTCCTGTCTTACTCCGGTTGTCTACTCCCGTCTTACTCCGGTTATTTACTCCTGTCCGACTCCGGTTGTCTACTCCTGTCTAATCTTCTGTCTAAACCAGCCCGTCTTACTCTGGTCGTTTACTCTGGCCTTACTCAGGTAGTTTTGTCCCGTCTTACTCCGGTAGTTTACTCCTGTCTTACTCCGGTTGTCTACTCCCGTCTTACTCCGGTCGTTTACTCCCGTCTTACTCCGGTCGTTTACTCCTGTCTTACTCCGGTTGTCTACTCCTGTCTTACTCCGGTTGTCTGCTCCCGTCTTCCTCCGGTCGTTTCCTCCCGTCTTCTTCCCGTTGTTTCCTTTGGTCTTACTCCGGTCGTTTACTCCTGTCTTACTCCGGTCGTCTACTCCCGTCTTACTCCGGTCGTTTACTCCCGTCTTACTCCGGTCGTTTACTCCCGTCTTACTCCGGTCGTTTACTCCTGTCTTACTCCGGTTGTCTACTCCCGTCTTACTCGGGTCGTTTCCTCCCTTCTTACTCCGGTCGTTTCCTCAGGTCTTACTCTGGTCGTTCCCTCCGGTCTTACTCCAGTCGTTTACTCCCGTCTTACTCCGGTCGTTCACTCCGGCCTTACTCAGGTCGTTTCGTCCCGTCATACTCCGGTGCCGGTGTTGTGCTGAGAAACACCCCCCTGCCGTGGGGGCCGGTCAAACTCCAGGTTGCTTCTTCATCATCTTGGAGTCTGAGCTGGGGTCTGAGAGGCTCCTGTTCTCCATCTTTTAGCAGCAGCAGTGTCTCAGCATGCGCGGACCTGCGGTGGTGGAATACACGACACTGGTGCAGCCAGACCAACCAGAACGCGCAGCTACCTCGTTTCATCCTCTGAATGAAGTCAGAACTTCTTGTTCTCGTGGCAGCAAGAACAAAGTGACCACATTTGGTTTTCCTGGTTTGCAGGTTTTTGCAGCTTGTTGTCCATCGAAGGAACTGAACTTTTTCCCGTGAGGTGTCTGAGAACAACTGTGTGATTGGTTGGACTGTTAAAGTGAGAGAGCATGAAGTTTTGGCAGGACGAAGGAGGGTCCGGGCGAGATTCAATCCCCAGACTCCCGGGTGAGAGTCGTGCGCGCTAACACGCTAGCCAGAGGGACGTCCCCTTGGACGAGTAGCCAGGGCGCATGATCACTCGGAGGCATAAAGACAGGACCGTCAACTGCCACAAAGTGGAAGGATGTTATTCCTGTTTTTCCACGGCGGCGAAAGAGTCGGCAACCTTTGATAGATAGATTTGGACCCCCTCCCGCACTGATCCCTGCCCCGTGCAGACGAAGCTTCTCGCCACGTACGAAACAACCGAACCAAAACAAACTTTGTTCTTCTTCTTGACTGCCTCCATCTTGTTCTCAAGAACAAGAGCAAAGTTCTCTGCTGTCTGTGATTATGTCACAAGCTTCCTTTCTATCGGTGCTCTGGCTCCTATCAAAGAAGCTGCAGCAGTTTAAAGGTTCACACACAGTTGTTTGTCCATTCAGAGACACCATAGTAAATATGGGGCACAAATATGGCAGTTGGCATGTATGTATACACAGTACGTAGATATAAGCAGTTAATTTAAGAGAATAAAAACAGTAAAATGATCAGATACCAATCAAAACAGATTTCTGTCATTGATCTGTGATTTTCTTTCATGCTTTATCTTAAAATTACAACTCTGGATAAAACCTCGCTCAGCACAGACACAGACATCTTTCACCATGGCGACTGCTGCACAGCTGCAAGGTGACGGAAAACTGAAGTTAACAGAAGCATCATGGAAATGATGTCACTATAACCTGAGTGGTGGACATGTGAGGGCAGAGGCAGCTGCTCTGGGAACCGTGGAGCATTAAACACAGAGGCTGGCGTGTGAGGGTTTAAGACGGGGCAGGGAAGTGTCGACTCGAGCCAACCGGTCGTGTTAGATATACACGTTCACACTTCTGTCAGAACTAAAGGGCAAAAAGACCCACTGAATACTGAATAAAACCGATTTATGTTCATTTCTCCATCCTCTATAACCTTACCAAGATCCTCTAAAACAGAAATCTGAACATAGAAACAGATTATTTTATTGTTCTGTCCAAGAAGTTTGACTTTCAACCCTCACATGTAACATAACTGAATGCTCCAGATGTCTTTGACTGCTGATTTACATCAGTAAGGGAAGAACTGAGGACGAATGAGAAGTCCATGTTTAATCTTAACTGAGTTCAGTGTGTCCTCTGCCGTCTGTGCAGACAGTCATCGTCAGGGTTTTTACAAACCTGAATGGAGAACATGATGATGTGGAAACAGCGGACAGCGAACCCTCGTCCCTCCCACAGACTGTGGCTGTCCAGGTGCCTGAAAGCAAAACCCCGATGTCAGGTCAGCACCCATTGGTAAAGACCAGAAGGTCCACACATGCAGTCTTAGACCAGAAGGTCCACACATGCAGTCTTAGACCAGAAGGTCCACGCATGCAGTCTTAGACCTGAAGGTCCATACATGCAGTCTTAGACCAGAAGGTCCACACATGCAGTCTTAGACCAGAAGGTCCACGCATGCAGTCTTAGACCTGAAGGTCCACACATGCAGTCTTAGACCAGAAGGTCCACGCATGCAGTCTTAGACCTGAAGGTCCACACATGCAGTCTTAGACCAGAAGGTCCACACATGCAGTCTTAGACCTGAAGGTCCACACATGCAGTCTTAGACCAGAAGGTCCACACATGCAGTCTTAGACCAGAAGGTCCATACATGCAGTCTTAGACCAGAAGGTCCACACATGCAGTCTTAGACCTGAAGGTCCACACATGCAGTCTTAGACCAGAAGGTCCACACATGCAGTCTTAGACCTGAAGGTCCACACATGCAGTCTTAGACCAGAAGGTCCACACATGCAGTCTTAGACCTGAAGGTCCACACATGCAGTCTTAGACCAGAAGGTCCACACATGCAGTCTTAGACCAGAAGGTCCACACATGCAGTCTTAGACCAGAAGGTCCACACATGCAGTCTTAGACCAGAAGGTCCACACATGCAGTCTTAGACCAGAAGGTCCACACATGCAGTCTTAGACCAGAAGGTCCACACATGCAGTCTTAGACCAGAAGGTCCACACATGCAGTCTTAGACCAGAAGGTCCACACATGCAGTCTTAGACCTGAAGGTCCACACATGCAGTCTTAGACCAGAAGGTCCACACATGCAGTCTTAGACCTGAAGGTCCACACATGCAGTCTTAGACCTGAAGGTCCACACATGCAGTCTTAGACCAGAAGGTCCACACATGCAGTCTTAGACCAGAAGGTCCACACATGCAGTCTTAGACCAGAAGGTCCACACATGCAGTCTTAGACCAGAAGGTCCACGCATGCAGTCTTAGACCAGAAGGTCCACGCATGCAGTCTTAGACCAGAAGGTCCACACATGCAGTCTTAGACCAGAAGGTCCACACATGCAGTCTTAGACCAGAAGGTCCACACATGCAGTCTTAGACCAGAAGGTCCACACATGCAGTCTTAGACCAGAAGGTCCACACATGCAGTCTTAGACCAGAAGGTCCACACATGCAGTCTTAGACCAGAAGGTCCACACATGCAGTCTTAGACCAGAAGGTCCACGCATGCAGTCTTAGACCAGAAGGTCCACGCATGCAGTCTTAGACCAGAAGGTCCACACATGCAGTCTTAGACCAGAAGGTCCACACATGCAGTCTTAGACCAGAAGGTCCACACATGCAGTCTTAGACCAGAAGGTCCACACATGCAGTCTTAGACCAGAAGGTCCACACATGCAGTCTTAGACCAGAAGGTCCACACATGCAGTCTTAGACCAGAAGGTCCACACATGCAGTCTTAGACCAGAAGGTCCACACATGCAGTCTTAGACCAGAAGGTCCACACATGCAGTCTTAGACCAGAAGGTCCACACATGCAGTCTTAGACCAGAAGGTCCACACATGCAGTCTTAGACCAGAAGGTCCATACATGCAGTCTTAGACCTGAGGGTCCGTGCATACAGAGGGTCTTAGACCCGAGGGTCCGTGCATACAGAGGGTCTTAGACCCGAGGGTCCGTGCATACAGAGGGTCTTAGACCCGAGGGTCCGTGCATACAGAGGGTCTTAGACCTGAGGGTCCGTGCATACAGAGGGTCTTACATGAGAACTGGTCTGATGGCGTTGTTGATGTGTCCGTATGCAGCTCGTCCCAGCAGCTCTCTGAAACACACCTCCGTGTGCTCTGCAGGAGAACCACTGCATCAGAGAAAAATACCCATCACATCCAGCAGGTAACGTGCTCAGCAGTCCCACCATGAAGGTGGGCTTCTACTCATCAATCACAGCCATGTATTGATCTCAGCCTCCTCCGTGCAGAGCTGGCTTGGTTCCAGGGGGTAGAACATGTACGTACGTGTCGCTGTGAGCGTGCGACTGCAGGTTGACCAGCAGGGCGGGCACAATTTGCTCCATGTGGCGAGGCTCCCAGATGTTGACCTGCAGCTCGTCGTCCACCGTCTTCCTCACCACGCCCTGCAGGCCGCGGATCCCCGACACACGGATCCTAAGCACACGCACATATATACCATCACTACATAGCACTAATCCCCCTCCCACGTTTTATCTCACATGATGAGGCACGACACCACGTTCCAGGGGCCTCTGCATGCAGCAGCTCAGTCAGAGGAACTTTTGGCTTTTCATTTTTCTACCTGTTGAGGTACAACACGGAGTACATGGGAAAATATCTTCCTGACTTTAGTTTGTACGATGAGGTGAGTCAGTTCAGGGGGTCATTACACACATGTAAAAACGGACACGTATGTCCAGATCTATACAGGGAGTGCAGAGTTATTAGGCAAATGGGTATTTTGACCACATCATCCTCTTTATGCATGTTGTCTTACTCCAAGCTGTATAGGCCCAAAGCCTACTACCAATTAAGCATATCAGGTGATGTGCATCTCTGTAATGAGAAGGGGTGTGGTCTAATGACATCATCACCCTATATCAGCTGTATTAGGCAAACATAATTATTAGGCAACTTAACAATAAACAAATAAGTATATACCCATTTCAATTATTTATTTTCACCAGGGAATCCAATATAACAGCTCAACATTCACAAATATACATTTCTGACATTCAAAAACCAAACAAAAACAAATCAGTGAGCAATATAGCCACCTTTCTTTGCAAGGACACTGAAAAGCTGCCATCCATGGATCCTGTCAGTGTTTTGATCTGTTCACCATCAACATTGCGTGCAGCAGCAACCACAGCCTCCCAGACACTGTTCAGAGAGGTGGACTGTTTTCCCTCCTTGTAAATCTCACATTTGATGAGGGACCACAGGTTCTCTATGGGGTTCAGATCAGGTGAACAAGGAGGCCATGTCATTAGTTTTTCTTCTTTTAGAGCCTTTCTTGCAGCCACGCTGTGGAGTACTTGGATGCGTGTGATGGAGCATTGTCCTGCATGAAAATCACGTTTTTCTTGAAGGATGCGGACTTCTTCCTGTACCACTGCTTGAAGAAGGTGTCTTCCAGAAACTGGCAGTAGGACTGGGAGTTGAGCTTGACTCCATCCTCAACCCGAAAAGGCTCATCTTTGATGATAGCAGCCCATACCAGTACCCCACGTCCACCTTGCTGGCGTCTGAGTGGGACTGGAGCTCTCTGGCCTTTACCGATCCAGCCACGGGCCCATCCATCTGGCCCATACCAGTACCCCACCTCCACCTTGCTGGCGTCTGAGTGGGACTGGAGCTCTCTGGCCTTTACCGATCCAGCCACGGGCCCATCCATCTGGCCCATACCAGTACCCCACCTCCACCTTGCTGGCGTCTGAGTGGGACTGGAGCTCTCTGGCCTTTACCAATCCAGCCACGGGCCCATCCATCTGGCCCATACCAGTACCCCACCTCCACCTTGCTGGCGTCTGAGTGGGACTGGAGCTCTCTGGCCTTTACCGATCCAGCCACAAGCCCATCCATCTGGCCCATCCAGACTCACTCTCATTTCATCCGTCCATAAAACCTTAGAAAAATCAGTCTGAGATATTTCTTGGCCCAGTCTTGACGTTTCAGCTTGTGTGTCTTGTTCAGTGGTGGTGGTTTTTCAGCCTTTCTTACCTTGGCCATGTCTCTGAGTATTGCACACCTTGTGCTTTTGGGCACTCCAGTGATGTTGCAGCTCTGAAATATGGCAAAACTGCTGGCAAGTGGCACCTTGGCAGCTGCACGCTCTACTTTTCTCAGTTCATGGGCAGTTATTTTGCGCCTTGGTTTTTCCACGTTTCTTGTGACCCTGTTGACTATTTTGAATGAAACGCTTGATTGTTGGATGATCACGCTTCAGAAGCTTGGACATTTTAAGAGTGCTGCATCCCTCTGCAAGATATCTCACTATTTTTGACTTTTCGGAGCCTGTCAAGTCCCTCTATGACCCATTTTGCCAAAGGAAAGGAAGTTGCCTAATAATTCTGTTTGCCTAATAGACCTGATATAGGGTGGTGATGTCATTAGACCACACCCCTTCTCATTACAGAGATGCACATCACCTGATATGCTTAATTGGTAGTAGCTTTGGGCCGATACTTCTTGGAGTAAGACAACATGGATAAAGAGGATGATGTGGTCAAAATACTCATTTGCCTAATAATTCTGCACTCCCTGTACAAGTTTTTCTGGTCATGATGTGGAATACTGGATTTTCTCTTCTAGATACCAGGGATCAGATGTTTGCTGGTTTCAAAGATCTGTTGTGATCTAAGCTAGGACCTGATGTTTGGAACTACTTTGGTCTTCATGTTAAGACCCTGATGGGAAGTTGTTGTGGACAAAAGCACATTGGGCTAAAAAAGGCATGAAAATTGTTTTGTTTGCATCATAAAAGCATCGAACCATGACACTAAAGTATTGAACCGAACAGTGAATCTCTGGTATTGTTACACCCCTAATATGTATGTATATACATTTAAATCTAATGTGCATTAGTAAAAATAGCAAAGATTTCAAACATATGAAGTTACTAAATGATACTTTAAATCATTGAACATGTACATGTAAATGTGAATTTGTAGACGTGGGTGAGTGGAGGTTGACAGCCCACACTGGACTGACTCCAGCCGCTCAGGCCAGAATGAGGAGCAGCGAGGATGAAGGTGGGTACTGACTTGGTTTGGGTGTCTGGGTCTCCATGGTCCGAGTGACACATCTCACTGAAGCGAGACACAAAGAAGTCGTAGCTGCGATGGTACGAAGGCGTGTCCTCCTCAATGTTGGCGAACTTAACGAACTAGAGAAAACAGTTCATACTTTAGAGAATCCACACATTTACTCTGTAGCAGAGTAAATCAGGGTTGAGTTAATCCTGCCGGTACACACATAATCCCTGCATATCTACGTTTACTATAAATCTGAGCTTTATGGATGAATGAATGCATTATAGGACTGTGGTTCATGCCATCGATGACATGAGGATTAACCATGCTGATTGTTGTTGGAGCAGCGGTGGAAGACATAATACCGTAAACCAGCAGCTCCTGTTCCTGTCCAGTTCTAGAGAAGTGGTCTGTGCACGCTTCCAGCTGCTTTTAAAGACCACATAGGTGTTCAGGGACCTGCTCTACTCTGGTTCACCTGGTCTCTGACAGGGCTTTGTCCTCCACTGTGGCTCCAGTCGTGGGTGGAGCTCCTCAGAGACTGATTTTGGGGCCTCTACCGGATCTGTTGGCTAAAATGAACCCTTTCTGGGTTCATTATCCGCTGACTTTCATATAATGGAGTTCATCGGCACTCAAAACAAAAAGGTCCATAAAAGTCCACAAAAACTGGTCAATAGGGGATTATCACGCTTTCCGGAACTTTCCAGAATTTAAGCGCTTCCACTTCCGGGTCATTTCAACAGTAGCTGAATCCAACGTCCCTGCTCTGTTCCACTTTGTAAATCGAATAAATGCCAACCCTACTTACGTTTTCATTGATTCCCGACTGAAGTGATACTAAGGAAGAAGTGGATCAAAGCGATCGATTCGCCGGTGTGAAGGGCCGAACGTTATAATAAAACAAGGTAGCACGTTTGTTTGTAGCCGCAGACTACACAGCTGGCGTTAGCAGGCTAGCGTTAGCCAGCTAGCATTTGATGACGTGCCTAACTGTGCGGCTGAAAACACACAAGCATCTGAAAACGTCTCCTTTCTTGGCAGTCCCCAGCTGTTCCACTGGTAGCGGGAGGTACAGACCCGATTTTCAGATGCTTGTGTGTTTTTAGACGCACAAAGTTAGGCACGTCAGCAAATGCTAGCCTGCTAACACTAGCCTGCTAACACTACCCTGCTAACGCCAGCTGAGTAGTCTGCATCATTGAAGTGCCAGTTACAAACAAACATTCTATGTTGTTTTATTATAAAGTTCGTCCCTTCACTCCGGTGAATCGCTTTGATCCACTTCTTCTTTAGCATCACTTCAGTTGGGAATCCATGAAAACTTAGGCAGGGCTGGCGTTTTTTAGATTTACACAGTGGAACAGAGCAGGGACATCGAGACTTGGATTCAGACGTTGTTGAACTGCTCCGGAACAAGAAACACCTAAATGTGCCAACAGAAGCGTGATGATCCCCAATATTCCTCCATACTGCTCGTCCAATGTAATCCAAGTGTCCTGAGTGGGTAGCGTCCAGAATTTACTGGAAACATCATTATTTAGTATATCTTTACTGTACAGTCCACACCAGGGGTGTCCAAACTTTTTACAGTGTGTACCACCTGAGAAAACATGGAGCTCTCCACGTGCCACCATTGTGACCAACCTGAACATGCAGTAGCGAAGGCTGACCCTGTTAGTTATGGTCACATTCATGAACTGATTATTACTAATATGAGATCATCTTCATCAGCGGGACCAGAAACACACGCCTGCCATCTTCCATCTCTGATCTGTAGAGATGAGAGTATCTTTGTGCTACACTTTATTTTGCTTACACTACATACATTTTTCATTTTCGGGGCGTAGAAAAAAATTCTCATCCATTATAAATGAGGATGATGCGTTTCCTTCATCGGGAGAGCTGAGGTCTACTTCAGGTCTGCTGAAAAATCAGCAGCATAACTTTCCTTCTGACCTCTGATTTTTTAAATATGCCACTGTGAGGCTTAGCGAAAACCCCAGAAAGTATTCGTGTATCTCCACCCCCGTGAAGCAGAATCTTCCTTTCAGATTTAGTATTTCCTCTTGAAGATATGCCCAAATTCAGATTTTTCATATTCTCGGTCACCTGTTGCTCCTCATTCATGATGTCTGTGATGGTGCCCAAGGCCCACACATCACATCTTCATCATCCTCCCCCCAAGTTCAGGTTCAATTTATTTATAGAGCACAGTAACAACATCCTTTTGGAGCCTGAGGTTGTGAACAACCCAGCAAACGATTGGATACTTAAAACAAATCACAATAAAAGATAAAACACTAACAAAGAGGAGAAAATATTTCTGTATGACATCAAATAAAATACAAATGACAACAATCATGTTAAAAAGGCCGTAATGACCCAGAGCTAGGAACATAACAGGAGTGGTAACATGGGGGGAGAAGATGGCACAGGAGAGAGGAGGGGGCCACAACGAGGGTTAACACTGCCATTGCGTTGGAAATCCAAATTTAAGCATATTTCACCAGGAGAAAGCATCAGGAGGAAGCTCCTGTATGCCGGGGGGGGGGGGGGGGGGGACACACAAGCTGCCACCTACATTTGACCTGTGCGTTAGATTTAAGTCCTGTTTGACCCGCTGATACTTGCTGTCATACAGCACTGCAGGACTCCACATTAGGGCTGTGTGATATACCGATAACGCAATATATTTAGATGAGAGACACATAATATTTACACATATCGTTTTTTCACGGTATCAGTTGTGCAAATTTTTTTGCTTGATTTTTTTGTAATGACTGGGCTGCACCTCGACTGACTACAAAGGGGTCACCTGATTATTTAGTAAGGGTGGGAAAAAATATTAATACACTGAAATATCGCAATATTTTCATGTGCCGATACTATATCTATATTTAAAAATGCAGAATTGATCTATTTTACTAATGAAATCTCACAATATATCATTGTTTTGTTACATCTCATAACATTTCACGTTTTTCAACATGGATGTAGTATTGGTGTATGAAAATATCACATTATTTCAGTGTATCAGTATTTTTTCCCATCCCTAAACTGTCTGGAAGACAATCCTCCCCAAGACTTTTACACAGAAATTCTAAAAACCAGAAACTATCATTAATTACTTGGATCTAACAAACATTTCTAACCAGTCAGTTCCATCTCTGCAGTGGAGCGATACCTGTACGATAAACATGTTTCAATGCTAAAAAATGTTTCATATGAAATGAAAGTTTCAGACAAATCAGGGTAAAAATACCAAAATATGTCATCATCTAAAATAAATATATGGTGATGTATCTCCACCCCCGTGAAGCAGAATCTTCCTTTCAGATTTAGTGGGACACTGACACCCTCAGTGTCCCAGTACCCCCCCCTAAACCCTACACCCCTGTATGAAGTGTCCCAGTACCCCCTAAACTGCACACCCCTGTATGAAGTGTCCCAGTACCTACCCTAAACCGCACACCCCTGTATGTAGTGTCCCAGTACCCCCCTAAACCGCACACCCCTGTATGTAGTGTCCCAGTACCCACCCTAAACCGCACACCCCTGTATGTAGTGTCCCAGTACCCCCCTAAACCCTACACCCCTGTATGAAGTGTCCCAGTACCCACCCAAACCGCACACCCCTGTATGAAGTGTCCCAGTACCCACCCTAAACCGCACACCCCTGTATGAAGTGTCCCAGTACCACCCTAAACCGCACACCCCTGTATGAAGTGTCCCAGTACCCCCCTAAACCCTACACCCCTGCATGAAGTGTCCCAGTACCTCCCCTAAACCCTACACCCCTGCATGAAGTGGCTGAGTACCCCCTAAACCCTACACCCCTGTATGAAGTGTCCCAGTGCCCACCCTAAACCCTACACCCCTGTATGAAGTGTCCCAGTACCCCCCTAAACCCTACACCCCTATATGAACTGTCCCAGTACCCCCCTAAACCCTCCACCCCTGTATGAAGTGTCCCAGTACCCCCCTAAAACCTACACCCCTGTATGAAGTGTCCCAGTACCCACCCTAAACCCTACACCCCTATATGAAGTGTCCCGGTATCCCCCTAAACCCTACACCCCTGTATGAAGTGTCCCAGTACCCCCCCTAAACCCTACACCCCTATATGAAGTGTCCCATTACGCCCCCTAAACCCTACACCCCTGTATGAAGTGTTCCAGTACCCACCCTAAACCCTACACCCCTGTATGAAGTGTTCCAGTACCCACCCTACTCCCTACACCCCTGTATGAAGTGTCCCAGTACCCACCCTAAACCCTACACCCCTGTATGAAGTGTCCCAGTACCCACCCTAAACCGCACACCCCTGTATGTAGTGTCCCAGTACCCCCCCTAAACTGCACACCCCTGTATGAAGTGTCCCAGTACCCAGCCTAAACCGCACACCCCTGTATGAAGTGTTCCAGTACCCACCCTAAACCCTACACCCCTGTATGAAGTGTACCAGTACTCACCCTAAACCCTACACCCCTGTATGTAGTGTCCCAGTACCCACCCTAAACCCTACACCCCTGTATGAAGTGTTCCAGTACCCACCCTAAACCCTACACCCCTGTATGAAGTGTCCCAGTACCCCCCCTAAACCCTACACCCCTGTATGAAGTGTTCCAGTACCCACCCTAAACCCTGCACCCCTATATGTAGTGTCCAAGTACCCACCCTAAACCGCACACCCCTGTATGAAGTGTCCCAGTACCCACCCTAAACCGCACACCCCTGTATGTAGTGTCCCAGTACCCCCCCTAAACTGCACACCCCTGTATGAAGTGTCCCAGTACCTACCCTAAACTGCACACCCCTGTATGAAGTGTCCCAGTACCTACCCTAAACCGCACACCCCTGTATGTAGTGTCCCAGTACCCCCCTAAACCGCACACCCCTGTATGTAGTGTCCCAGTACCCACCCTAAACCGCACACCCCTGTATGTAGTGTCCCAGTACCCCCCTAAACCCTACACCCCTGTATGAAGTGTCCCAGTACCCACCCTAAACCGCACACCCCTGTATGTAGTGTCCCAGTACCCCCCTAAACCGCACTGGGACGGTGATGTTCCTCCATCATTTCATGTCGTTGCTTCCAAACTCAGCTTCATCTCTGTTCCTGATGACGTCATTTTCAAACATAAAGTGAATAAAGTTAATTTCATCTGTTCTTGTAAAATAGATGTTATGAATCCACACAAGTTCAATTAGAAATAAATGAATTACTGAACTAATTTCTGTAAGATAGCTGTAGAATTTCACCAGTTCAGGTTAAATAACTGTTCCATTCTAAACAAATGTATAATAATTAAACTGTCGCTCTGTGACTGTTATCGTTAGCATAGAATGTCCATAAATGTCCACATGTCCATAAAAACATGTACAAGTTCTTTATTGGGAACTGAGACCCGTATTAATCACATGAGTTGTAAGGCTGACGGAAGTACGGCTTCATTATTATTCTATTCTTCATTTCATTGTAAATAGATGCTTTGGTATTATATACTTATTTAGTTTTTGCTTTTTTCTCTCAATATGTTTGCTTAGTATGATATTTTAATTTAGTTAACCGGTTTTTGTTGATTGTACGTTCAAAATTTATGTCGATCTGGACTCCAGGAAGAATAATCTTCACTGGTTTTCAAAGACGCTGCGTCTCACTGGGCCGTACCAGTGTAGAAATAAGAATTCATTTAGCTACTTTTATCGGTAAACTGACAACTTTCAATGCTTTGAATTGTAATATTAAAGTATATTTGGAAGTAACAGGACAAACCTCAGTAATTATTTCACCTGCAGCATAAAAGATGAAATATTTACATCTGAAATGACGTTTTTCTAACCACAGGCAGGAGCTCATCACCAAATATGGTCATGTTCCACCTTTATAGTTCAAAACGCCGATGCAGCAATGAATTATGGGTAATATGCTTCAGTGAAGTCTGCATAGATACGGACTTCACTGAAGTGTGGATTGAGGGTGCAAAGGGGGTGTGGAGGACTTCCACCCGGAGAATTGGGACACACTACACACTTCGACCCCCAAACGGGAGCATTCTAGGGGTGGAAGTGGGGGTAGTGGGACAGGGCCTTCATCATGGCTACCATGACATTCCTGCCCAGCGGTGCACAGTGGTACACGCACCCCCGGTGGTACACGTGTATGGTGGTACACGTTCGGTGGTACACGTACGGTGGTACACGTACGGTGGTACACGTGTATGGTGGTACACGTTCGGTGGTACACGTACGGTGGTACATGTACGGTGGTACATGTGTACGGTGGTACACGTTCGGTGGTACACGTACGGTGGTACATGTACGGTGGTACATGTGTACGGTGGTACACGTACCCCCCGGTGGTACACGTGTACGGTGGTACACGTACCCCCGGTGGTACATGTACAGTGGTACATGCGTACAGTGGTACACGTACGGTGTAACACGTGTTCGGTGGTACACGTGTACGGTGGTACACATATGGTGGTACACGTATGGTTGTACACGTGTACGGTGGTACACGTGTACGGTGGTACACGAATGGTGGTACACAAATGGTGGTACACGCGTACGGTGGAACACGTACGGTGGTACACGTGTACGGTGGTACACGTACCCCCGGTGGTACACGTGTACGGTGGTACACCACCCCCGTCTCTAACTCCAGACCTCTGATCTTCTGCACAGCTGCTTCCAGCTGCTCTCCGGCCTTTCGTTGTTCTCTTTTTCGTATTTCATGTTATTGTGCGCAGCGTGGTGTAAATACCTTTGGTTGTCCTGTGATTTAGGCATGGAAGCTTTCCTGGGGGGGGGGCATGAGCAGTGTGAGGGGTGACGTACCGAGTTGGTGGCGAGGATGTGGAGGTGGGGCTTGTCGGCCTCCAGCAGCAGACGCAGCGTACTGAGGAAGCTCTCCACCAGCAGGTTGATGCTCTGACAGTGACACGCCAGCAGCAGCTGCTCCAGCGCCTCCATGGCGATGCACACGTACCTGCCAGACCACATCACAGCCGTCAGACCGATGCACACCGTCCTGGACGCAGTCCCCGAAGCTCCAGCACCACCCTGATCTTCACAGCCGTGAGACCGATGCACACCGTCCTGGATGCTGTCCCCGAAGCTCCAGCACCACCCTAATCTTCACAGCCGTGAGACCGATGCACACCGTCCTGGATGCTGTCCCCGAAGCTCCAGCACCACCCTGATCTCACCAGAGCTGGAACTCTGTCACATGAAGGTGAATCTGAAACAGCAACATGTCTGCAAAAACATGGAACAGCAGCAACAGGAGCTGGAAAACTGATAACACACCAGTCACATGACTGGGTATGAAGGAGCGTTCCACAGTCTCTCAGGTGGACAGGTGGACAGAGGTTCACCAATCTGAGACAAACTGGACATAAAAGTTGTGCAACAAGTTTAAAAAGATGTCCCTCAGACGTTGAAGATCCTCCATCTGCAGTGTAGGACATGATCAGGAGATGGAGAGAATCAGGAGGAATCTCTGTGTGCCGGGGACACGGCTGGATGCTGCTGATGCTCTGCAATAAAGCAGATTCCAGGTCCCGGACCCGGACCCGGACCTGGACCGGAACCTGGACCTGGACCGGAACCTGGACCCGGACCTGGACCCGGATCTGGACCCGAACCTGGACCTGGACCGGAACCTGGACCCGGACCGGAACCTGGACCCGGACCTGGACCCGGATCTGGACCCGGACCGGAACCTGAACCTGGACCTGGACCGGAACCTGGACCCGGACCTGGACCTGGACCGGGACCTGGACCCGGACCTGGACCCAGATCTGGACCCAAACCTGGACCTGGACCGGAACCTGGACCCGGACCGGAACCTGGACCCGGACCTGGACCCGGATCTGGACCGGAACCTGAACCTGGACGTGGACCTGGACCAGAACCTGGACCCGGACCTGGACCTGGACCGGAACCTGGAACCGGACCTGGACCGGAACCTGGACCTGGACCGAAACCTGGACCCTGACGTCCTGGACCTGGACCTGGACCCGGTACCGGACCCGGACCGGGACCACATACTGGATCCATCACAGACCTGGACCACATACTGGATCCATCACAGACCTAAACCACATACTGGATCCATCACAGACCTGGACCACATACTGGATCCATCACAGACCTGGACCACATACTGGATCAACTGGATCCATTACAGGCCTGGACCACATACTGGATTCATTACAGACCTGGACCACATACTGGATCCATCACAGACCTGGACCACATACTGGATCCACTGGATCCATTACAGGCCTAGACCACATACTGGATCCATTACAGACCTGGACCACATGCTGGATCCATCACAGACCTGGACCACATACTGGTTCCACTGGATCCATTACAGGCCTGGACCACATACTGGATCCATTACAGACCTGGACCACATACTGGATCCATCACAGACCTGGACCACATACTGGATCCATTACAGACCTGGACCACATGCTGGATCCATCACAGACCTGGACCACATACTGGATCCATTACAGACCTGGACCACATACTGGATCCATTACATAAGACCTGGACCACATACTGGATCCATCACAGACCTGGACCACATACTGGATCCATCACAGACCTGGACCACATACTGGATCCATCACAGACCTGGACCACATACTGGATCCATCACAGACCTGGACCACATACTGGATCCATTACAGGCCTGGACCACATACTGGATCCATTACAGACCTAAACCACATACTGGATCCATCACAGACCTGGACCACATACTGGATCCATCACAGACCTGGACCACATACTGGATCCATCACAGACCTGGACCACATACTGGATCCATCACACAAGACATGGACCACATACTGGATCCATCACAGGCCCGGACCACATACTGGATCCATCACAGACCCGGACCACATACTGGATCCATCACAGACCTGGACCACATACTGGATCCATCACAGGCCCGGACCACATACTGGATCCATCACAGACCTGGACCACATACTGGATCCACTGGATCCAGTACAGGCCTGGACCACATACTGGATCCATTACAGACCTGGACCACATGCTGGATCCATCACAGACTTGGACCACATACTGGATCCATCACAGACCTGGACCACATACTGGATATATCACATAAGACCTGGACCACATACTGGATCCATTACAGGCCCGGGCCACATGCTGGATCCATCACAGACCTGGACCACATACTGGATCCATTACAGGCCTGGACCACATACTGGATCCAACACAGACCTGGACCACATACTGGATCCATCACAGACCTGGACCACATACTGGATCCATCACAGACCTGAACCACATACTGGATCCATCACAGACCTGGACCACATACTGGATCCATTACAGACCTGGACCACATAATGGATCCATCACAGACCTAAACCACATACTGGATCCATCACAGACCTGGACCACATACTGGATCCATCACAGACCTGGACCACATACTGGATCTATTACAGGCCTGAACCACATACTGGATCCACCACAGACCTGGTCCACATACTGGATCCATCACAGACCTGGACCACATGCTGGATCCATTACAGGTCTACTACTACTACTTTTTACAGACATGTTACTACACGAGGGTAAACATCACCCTGGAACTACCTTTTATAGACGTGTGACTACACGATGGTAAACATCACCCTGGAACTACTTTTACAGACGTGTTACTACACAATGGTAAACATCACCCTGGAACTACTTTTGACAGACGTGTTACTACACGGTAATAAACATCACCCTGGAACTACGTTTCTGGACTCATGGGCGAGCCATAGTGACTCGGTTCTGGCGTACTGACCCGTATCGGTGGCGGTTCAGCTCTCTGGTCAGGCGCTCCAGCAGGTAGGCAGCAATGCGGTCCAGTTTCTCTGGAGCCGACAGAGCGAAGAAGGTCAGCTTCTCCATGTTGGCTTTCACCAGTCCGTCCTGATCCGGGACACAAACACACCGTGTGAAATAAATGTACTTTCCAACGTTTCTCACAGTTTCTTGATTGCGGTAAAGTGTGCTAACCTCGGGGTCTTCTGGGAAAATGTTGTCCACCAGCCGCTTGTAGCGAGGACGCAACGCCCAGCAGCAGCCACACAGACCTGCAGACACACATTCATCTGCATGAGGATGCTGAAGGTTCAGGTGTAGGTAGGGATGCACGATATTTACGGGGTCGATAATTATCGGGCCGATAACAGGAAATTGTGACGTCATTCCGATAAGTCCGATATCATGAGGACATACCCCAAAAAATGTCCCAAATAGTCGGAATTTTTAAGATCGGACATGCATAAGTTGAAAATCCCACTTTATGCTTTTCACGCTGAGATATTGCGATTGGGGAAAGAAAGCTGCTGCTTCACAGGGGAGAACCCAAACTGCTTCCAGACCTCTTTCTCTCCCTAATTTTAGACTCAAACTACCCCATAGATGGAAGTTTTGATTTGGTTTAGTTAGGTATGTAAGTGTGTCATCGGTATCGGTTTTAAAATATAGTTATTGTGCATCCCTAAGTCTAGGTTCAGGTCTAGGTTCAGATCTAGGTTCAGGTCTAGGATAGTGGGGACCATCATCTTCCAGGTCTAGGTTCAGATCTAGGTTCAGGTCCAGGTTCAGGTCTAGGATAGTGGGGACCATAGTCTTCCAGGTCTAGGTTCAGGTCTTGGATAGTGAGGACCATCATCTTCCAGGTCTAGTTTCAGGTCCAGTTTCAGGTCTAGGATCGTGGGGACCATCGTCTTCCAGGTCTGGGTTCAGGTCTAGGTTCAGGTTTAGGATAGTGGGGACCGTCGTTTTTCAGGTCCAGATTCAGGTCTAGGTTCAGGTCCAGGTTCAGGTCTAAGGTCTAGGATAGTGGGGACCATCGTCTTTCAGGTCTAGGTTCAGGTCCAGGTTCAGATCTAGGTTCAGGTCCAGGTTCAGGTCTAGGATGGTGGGGACCATCGTCTTCCAGGTCTAGGTTCAGGTCCAGGTTCAGGTCTAGGACAGTGGGGACCATCGTCTTCCAGGTCCAGGTTTAAGTCTAGGATAGTGGGGATCATCGTCTTCCAGGTCTAGGTTCAGGTCCAGGTTCAGGTCTAGGTCCAGGTCTAGGTTCAGGTCTAGGTTCAAGTCCAGGCTCAGGTTCAGGTCTAGGATGGTGGAGACCATCGTTTTACAGGTCTAGGTTCAGGTCCAGGTTCAGGTCTAGGATAGTGGGGACCATTGTCTTCCAGGTCTAGGTTCAGGTCTAGGTTCAGACCCAGGTTCAGGTCTAGGATGGTGGGGACCATCGTCTTTCAGGTCTAGGTTCAGATCCAGGTTCAGGTCAAGGATAGTGGGACCATCGCCTACCAGGTCTAGGTTCACGTCCAGGTTTAAGTCTAGGATAGTGGGGACCATCGTCTTTCAGGTCTAGGTTCAGGTCCAGGTTCAGGTCTAGGATAGTGGGGACCATCGTCTTTCAGGTCTAGGTTCAGGCGAGAAGGGAGCTAGGTTCAGGTCCAGGTTCAGGTCTAGGATAGTGGGGACCATCGTCTTTCAGGTCTAGGTTCAGGTCTAGGTTCAGGTCCAGGTTTAAGTCTAGAATAGTGGGGGCCATCGTCTTCCAGGTCTAGGTTCAGGTCTAGGTTCAGGTCTAGGTTCAGGTCCAGGTTCAGGTCTAGGATGGTGGGAACCATTGTCTTCCAGGTCTAGGTTCAGGTCTAGGTTCAGGTCCAGGTTCAGGTCTAGGTTCAGGTCCAGGTTAAGGTCTAGGATGGTGGGGACCATCATCTTCCAGGTCTATGTTCAGGTCTAGGTTCAGGTCCAGGTTCAGGTCTAGGATGGTGGGGACCATCGTCTTCCAGGTCTAGGTGCAGGTCCAGGTTCAGGTCTAGGTTCAAGTCCAGGTTTAAGTCTAGGATGGTGGGGAACATTGTTTTCAGGTCTAGGTTCAGGTCCAGGTTCAGGTCTAGGATGGTGGGGACCATCGTCTTCCAGGTCTAGGTCCAAGTCTGGGTTCAGGTCCAGGTTTAGGTCTAGGATTGCTGGGACCATTGTTTTCAGGTCAAGGTTCAGGTCCAGGTTCAGGTCTAGGATGGTGGGGACCATCGTCTTCCAGGTCCAGGTTCAGGTCTAGGATTTGTGCGTCAGGTCTAGGCAGTCTGGGGGTGGGGACCATCGTCTTCCAGGTCTAGGTTCAGGTCCAGGTTCAGGTCTAGGGTGGTGGGGACCATCGTCTTCCAGGTCCAGGTTCAGGTCTGGGATAGTGGGCCATCGTCTTCCCTAGGTTCAGGTCCAGGTTCAGGTCTGGGATGGTGGGGACCATCATCTTCCAGGTCTAGGTCCAGGTCTAGGTTCAGGTCTAGGTTTAGGTCTAGGTTCAGGTCCAGGTTCAGGTTCAGGTTCAGGTCTAGGATGGTGGGGACCATCGTCTTCCAGGTCCAGGTTTAAGTCGAGGATAGTGGGGACCATCGTCTTCCAGGTCTAGGTTCACGTCCAGGTTCAGGTCTAGGTTCAGGTCCAGGTTCAGGTCTAGGATGGTGGGGACCATCGTCGTTCAGGTCTAAGTTCAGGTCTAGGTTCAGGTCTAGGTTCAGGTCTAGGATGGTGGGGACCATCGTCTTCCAGGTCTAGGTCCAGGTCTAGGTTCAGGTCCAGGTTTAGGTCTAGGATTGTGGGGACCATTGTTTTAAGGTCTAGGATCAGGTCCAGAATCAGGTCTAGGATCGTGGGGACCATCGTCTTCCAGGTATAGGTTCAAGTCCAGGTTCAGGTCTAGGTTCAGGTCCAGGTTCAGGTCTAGGATGGTGGGCACCATCATCTTCCAGGTCTAGGTTCAAGTCCAGGTTCAGGTCTAGGGTGGTGGGCACCATCGTCTTCCAGGTCTAGGTTCAAGTCCAGGTTCAGGTCTAGGTTCAGTTCCAGGTTCAGGTCTAGGATGGTGGGGACCATCGACTTCCAGGTGCCTATAATATCTGGTCTAGTTTAGTCCATTATTTTATTATAATAGTGGGGGCCATCTTCTTCCAGGTCTAGTTTAGTTTTAGTTTATCCAGGTTCAGGTCTAGGATGGTGGGGACCATCATTTTCCAGGTCTAGGTTCAGGTCCAGGTTCAGGTCTAGGTTCAGGTCCAGGTTCAGGTCTAGGATGGTGGGGCCACCAGCGTCTTCCAGGTCCAGGTTCAGGTCTAGGATAGTGGGCACCATCGTCTTCCAGGTCTAGGTTCAAGTCCAGATTCAGGTCTAGGTTCAGGTCCAGGTTCAGGTCTAGGATGGTGGGGACCATCATTTTCCAGGTCTAGGTTCAGGTCTAGGGTAGGTAGGCACCATCCTCTTCCAGGTCCAGGTTCAAGTCCAGGTTCAGGTCTAGGTTCAGGTCCAGGTTCAGGTCTGGGATGGTGGGGACCATCATTTTGCAGGTCTATGTTCAGGTCTAGGTTCAGGTCTAGGGTGGTGGGGACCATCGTCTTCCAGGTCCAGGTTCAGGTCTAGGATAGTGGGCACCATCGTCTTTCACGTCTAGGTTCAGGTCCAGGTTCAGGTCTAGGTTCAGGTCCAGGTCCAGGTTTAGGTCTAGGATGGTGGGGACCATCGTCTTCCAGGTCTAGGTCCAGGTCTAGGTTCAGGTCTAGGCTCAGGTCCAGGTTGGGGGCTCAGGTCACGAATAGTGGGGACCATCGTCTTCCAGGTCTAGGTTCAGGTCCAGGTTCAGGTCTAGGTTCAGGTCCAGGTTCAGGTCTAGGATGGTGGGGACCATCGTCTTCAAGGGTCTCAGTTCAGGTCTAGGTTCAGGTCTAGGTTCATGTCCAGGTTCAGGTCCAGGTTCAGGTTCAGGTTCAGGTCTAGGTTCAGGTCCAGGTTCGGGTCTAGGATGGTGGGGACCATTGTTTTCAGGTTCAGGTTCAGGTTCAGGTCCAGGTTCAGGTTCAGGTCTAGGTTCAGGTTCAGGTTCAGGTCCAGGTCCAGGTTCAGGTTCAGGTTCAGGTCTAGGATGGTGGGGACCATCGTCGTCTCAGGTCTAGGTTCAGGTTTAGGTTCAGGTCTAGGATGGTGGGGACCATTGTTTTCAGGTCTAGGTTCAGGTCCAGGTTCAGGTTCAGGTTCAGGTCCAGGTTCAGGTCTAGGATGGTGGGGACCATTGTTTTCAGGTCTAGGTTCAGGTCTAGGTTCAGGTTTAGGTCTAGGTTCAGGTCTTGGTTCAGGTCTAGGTTCAGGTTCAGGTTCAGGTCTAGGTTCAGGTCCAGGTTCAGGTCAGGTTCAGGTCTAGGTTCAGGTCGTGGTTCAGGTTCAGGTCTAGGTTCAGGTCCAGGTTCAGGTTCAGGTCTAGGTTCAGGTCCAGGTTCAGGTTCAGGTCTAGGTTCAGGTCCAGGTTCAGGTCTAGGGTGGTGGGGACCATTGTTTTCAGGTCTAGGTTCAGGTCTAGGTTCAGGTTTAGTTCTAGGTTCAGGTCTTGGTTCAGGTCTAGGTTCAGGTTCAGGTTCAGGTCTAGGTTCAGGTCCAGGTTCAGGTTCAGGTTCAGGTCACAGGTTCAGGTTCAGGTCTAGGTTCAGGTCCAGGTTCAGGTCTAGGATGGTGGGGACCACCTAACCCTAAGGCTCCGTAAGCTGCCACGTTCAGCGCCTACTCTGCCGATAATACAAGCATAGAAGAAGAAGTCTGCAGTTTACTCTGAGCTCAGAGGTAATCCTGAAAAGCAGCTCTGGCTCTGGACAGAAGCCATTTTCTTCTGCAGCTTAAATGACCAGAACACATGACAAAAATCTCTGAAACTTGATGCCTTTGCTTCTGTCTCTGGTTTTAAACGCAATTCAAATGTGATTTTTAATGACAACTGTAAATGTTTCATTACACTTTGACTCCTCTTATGATGTCTTAAATTGTTTTAATGTTAACTGATTTTAGTTATTTTTATTTGTGTTCCCCTGCCCCACTTTTCCTGCCAGGCCGGCATTGTAAATAAGAATCTTGTTCTAAGTCTTTGCCTGGTTAAATAAAGGTTAAATAAATAAATAAAAGAGCGACAGAGTCGTGGGGCGACATGGACATTTCACTTATGGTGCAGAACAGAACACAGGGTGCTGCAAAGCATTATGGGAAATATGTAAATGAGCCCATCTACCAGGAACAGGTGTGTGCAGGTGTTGTACATAGTACTTGATTAAACAAGTATGCAGGTAAAAAATTCAGTTTTTAATCTAAAACGTGGACAGAAAAAAAGTGACTCACTGTGGTAATAAATGTGTAATAAATACTTTATAAGCATTTGCAAATGTTTGTTCAAATCCATAACAAATCAAATAAACAGTAACAAGCTGAAGTTACAAACACTTTACACGTTTATAAATGATGTATTACACATTTATAAGCACGGAGGAGGTCCTGCTCTCGTTTCAGTTCCCTCTCTGAGTTGTGCTGTTGGTTTCTGGGGATTAAAGGCCACGCACACACACACACACGAACGTGCACACACATGCACGCACAAACACACACACGAACGTGCACACACATACAAGCACACACGCATACACGAACACCCACACACACACACACGAACGTGCACACACACACACGCACACACACACACGCACACACACACCAACATGCACACACCCCAACATCACACACCCCACACACACACACACACACACACAACAATGCAGCAGTAATACGATGTCTTAGAGGTAATCCTGCCGCGGCTTGTTGCGTAACGTCTTTATGTTTGATTGTTTATTTATTTATTTATTTTAGTAGCGCAGCTTGCGCACGGATGGACGCTGCTGTTTGTGCTTTTATTGAACCTGGAGTAAACTCTGATGGATGGATTGGTATCCATGGCAACTAAAACAGTTTTAGATGTTTCCTACAATCCTGCAGGTCTTAGATGTTTCCTTCAGTCCTGCAGGTCTTAGATGTTTCCTACAATCCTGCAGGTCTTAGATGTTTCCTTTAGTCCTGCAGGTCTTAGATGTTTCCTTTAGTCCTGCAGGTCTTAGATGTTTCCTTTAGTCCTGCAGGTCTTCAATGTTTCCTTTAGTCCTGCAGGTCTTAGATGTTTCCTTTAGTCCTGCAGGTCTTAGATGTTTCCTTTAGTCCTGCAGGTCTTCAATGTTTCCTTTAGTCCTGCAGGTCTTAGATGTTTCCTTTAGTCCTGCAGGTCTTAGATGTTTCCTTTAGTCCTGCAGGTCTTCAATGTTTCCTTTAGTCCTGCAGGTCTTAGATGTTTCCTTTAGACCTGCAGGTCTTAGATGTTTCCTTTAGTCCTGCAGGTCTTAGATGTTTCCTACCATCCTGCAGGTCTTAGATGTTTCCTTTAGTCCTGCAGGTCTTCAATGTTTCCTTTAGTCCTGCAGGTCTTAGATGTTTCCTTTAGTCCTGCAGGTCTTAGATGTTTCCTTTAGTCCTGCAGGTCTTAAATGTTTCCTTTAGTCCTGCAGGTCTTAGATGTTTCCTACCATCCTGCAGGTCTTAGATGTTTCCTTTAGTCCTGCAGGTCTTCAATGTTTCCTTTAGTCCTGCAGGTCTTAGATGTTTCCTTTAGTCTTGCAGGTCTTAGATGTTTCCTTTAGTCCTGCAGGTCTTCAATGTTTCCTTTAGTCCTGCAGGTCTTAGATGTTTCCTTTAGTCCTGCAGGTCTTAGATGTTTCCTTTAGTCCTGCAGGTCTTAGATGTTTCCTACAATCCTGCAGGTCTTAGATGTTTCCTTAAGTCTTGCAGGTCTTAGATGTTTCCTACCATCCTGCAGGACTTAGATGTTTCCTACCATCCTGCAGGACTTAGATGTTTCCTTTAGTCCTGCAGGTCTTAGATGTTTTCCTACCATCCTGCAGGACTTAGATGTTTCCTTCAGTCCTGCAGGTCTTAGATGTTTCCTACAATCCTGCAGGACTTAGATGTTTCCTTTAGTCCTGCAGGTCTTAGATGTTTCCTACCATCCTGCAGGACTTAGATGTTTCCTTCAGTCCTGCAGGTCTTAGATGTTTCCTACAGTCCTGCAGGATTTAGATGTTTCCTTTAGTCCTGCAGGTCTTAGATGTTTCCTACCATCCTGCAGGACTTAGATGTTTCCTTTAGTCTTGCAGGTCTTAGATGTTTCCTTTAGTCCTGCAGGTCTTATATGTTTCCTACAGTCCTGCAGGTCTTAGATGTTTTCCTACAGTCCTGCAGGTCTTCAATGTTTCCTTTAGTCCTGCAGGTCTTAGATGTTTCCTACAGTCCTGCAGGTCTTCAATGTTTCCTTTAGTCCTGCAGGTTTTAGATGTTTCCTACAATCCTGCAGGTCTTATATGTTTCCTGCAGTCCTGCAGGTCTTAGATGTTTCCTGCAGTCCTGCAGGTCTTAGATGTTTCCTACAGTCCTGCAGGTCTTCAGATGTTTCCTTTAGTCCTGCAGGTTTTAGATGTTTCCTACAATCCTGCAGGTCTTAGATGTTTCCTACAATCCTGCAGGTCTTAGATGTTTCCTACAATCCTGCAGGTCTTAGATGTTTTCTACAATCCTGCAGGTCTTATATGTTTCCTTTAGTCCTGCAGGTCTTAGATGTTTCCTGCAGTCCTGCAGGTCTTAGATGTTTCCTTTAGTCCTGCAGGTCTTAGATGTTTTGTACAATCCTGCAGGTCTTATATGTTTCCTGTAGTCCTGCAGGTCTTAGATGTTTCCTTTAGTCCTGCAGGTCTTATATGTTTCCTGCAGTCCTGCAGGTCTTAGATGTTTCCTACATCTAAGACCTGCCTGGATGCCTGGCCTGCTGCGTCAGGGGGTGGGAGGGGTTCGGAGGAACGTGCCGGGGGCTTGGACCCCGCGCTCCTTCCCCGGCCTGAATGAGAGCGTGAAAGAGGAAATGTGTGAGGAAGGAATTTGGGCTGGAAGAGGGTAGATGAGGGTGGGTGGTCAGAGAAGGGGGGTGGGCGAAGGAGGCGTATGCTTGTGAGTGTCTCGTAGGGATGGTCGTGAGGGGCTGAAGAAAAATGGGCGGAAGTGTGACAGGTCAGAGGGAATGGTGGGGCTGGACATGTAAGGGTGGGAGTGTATGGGGGTATAGGGAGGTGGGGGCGGTGTGTGGGGGTGTGTGGGGGGAGCGCATGTGGGTATTGGGGTATGTGTGTGGGGTGTGTGTGTGTGTGTGTGTGAGTGTGGGGATGGCAGCGGTGGTGGCGCCCTGGTGTCAGGTGTGTGGGGAAGGGACGTCCCCACACACAGACATCTATAAACTGGACGTCCACGGACCGGATGTTCAAGGGCCGGACGTCCACGGACCAGACATCCATGAACCGGACGTCCACGGACCAGACATCTATACACCAGACGTCCACAGACCGGATGTTCAAGGGCCGGACGTCCACGGACCAGACATCTATAAACCAGACGTCCACAGACCAGACATCCATGAACCGGACGTCCACGGACCAGACATTCATGAACCGGACGTCCACGGACCAGACATCCATGAACCGGACGTTTCAAGGCCGGACGTTCACGGACCAGACATTCATGAACCGGACGTCCACGGACCAGACATTCATGAACCGGACGTCCACGGACCAGACATTCATGAACCGGACGTTCACGGACCAGACATTCATGAACCGGACGTTCACGGACCAGACATCCATGAACCGGACGTCCACGGACCAGACATCTATAAACCAGACGTCCACGGACCAGATATCCATGAACCGGACGTCCACGGACCAGACATCCATGAACCGGACGTCCACGGACCAGACATCTATAAACCAGACGTCCACGGACCAGACATCCATGAACCGGACGTCCACGGACCAGACATCTATAAACCAGACGTCCACAGACCGGATGTTCAAGGGCCGGACGTCCACGGACCAGACATCTATAAACCAGACGTCCACGGACCAGACATCCATGAACTGGACATCCACGGACCAGACATCTATAAACCGGACGTCCACAGACCAGACATCCATAAACCGGACGTCCACAGACCAGACATCCATGAACCGGACGTCCACGGACCAGACATCTATAAACCGGACGTCCACAGACCAGACATCTATAAACCGGACGTCCACGGACCAGACATTCATGAACCGGACGTTCACGGACCAGACATCCATCTGGACATCCATAGACTGGACATCCTTAGACTGGACAATCATGCACGTCCGGGGATGTTATCAGGGTCAGACGTGATGATCTGATTCCGTCCGATTGTCTTTTGTCACATTTACAACCATAAAAAGCAGAGAAGGGATGATGAAGAAGGAATGTCATCTTACCGTACATGAGGACGGCTCCTGCAGCTCACGTCCACACACACACATCTGCTTAATCCCCCCTACACACACACACACACAGGCCCCGCCCCTCCATCCACCGTCCTATCAGATGAAAGCCTCGTACATGCAGCAGCTGATTAAACATCAGAGGCTGCGGCTGCATTTCCATCATGACTGCTGGTTTGAATCCGTGACCTCAGCAGCATTAATATTCCCACTGGGTCTTAACCCGGAAAGATCTTCCTGTGTGGGTGTTTGTGTGATCCCAGCCATGTGCAGCAGCTCAGCGCTCCATAATCTGCCATGGATTTATTCAGAAACACAGAAAAATACCAGAGAAATGTGCAGAGCTGGAGCTGGACGGGATGATGGGGGGGGGCTCGTAGGGAAGCTGTCCTGGTTCTGACAAGGTATCACCTGAGGAAGAAGCTCTGTTACCTCCAGCTGTCTGGTGGTCCAGGACAGAGCAGCAGTCCTGCAGCAGCCTCCGAGGAGCCTGGGGGACGGTCGGCATGGTGACAACCCTTGGCAGCATCACCCCCCGGGGCAGGCTGGGAATGGTGATGCCTCTGGGTAAACTGGGAGGGTTGACTCCTCTGGGCAAGGAGCTGAGCATGCTGGGAAGGTTTGGGAGGGTCCCTGGCATCTCTGTGGTGGTCCTGAGAGGAGGTAGAGGAGGAGGAGGAGGAGAAGAGGAGGTTCTGATGAAGAGGAGAAGCTGAGAGTGAGAAGACGTGAAGTTTGAAATGAAAAGGATTGAAGCTGAAATCTCCTGCTCCCTCCTCCTCCTCCTGTATCACATTCCTCTGAACGTTAACTCCTGCACCTCCCTACAACTCCCAACATGTCCCTACAACTCCCAACACCTCCCTACAACTCCCAACACCTCCCTACAACTCCCTACAACTCCCAACACCTCCCAACATCTCCCTACAACTCCCAACACCTCCCTACAACTCCCTACAACTCCCAACACCTCCCTTCAACTCCCAATTACTCCCTACAACTCCCAACATCTCCCTACAACTCCCAACACCTCCATACAACTCCCAACACCTCCACAATGCAACACCTCCCAACAACTCCCAACATCTCCCAACAACTCCCAACACCTCCCTACAACTCCCTACAACTCCCAACACCTCCCTTCAACTCCCAATTACTCCCTACAACTCCCAACATCTCCCTACAACTCCCAACACCTCCATGCAACTCCTAACACCTCACAATGCCTCCCAACAACTTCCAACACCTCCCTACAACTCCCAACATTTTTGCAATGCCTCTCAACACCTCCCAATACCTCCCTACACCTCCTACACCTCCCTACAACTCCCAAAACCTCCAAACGCCTCCCAACACCTGCAAACACCTCCCTACAATTCCCAACACCTTCCAGCGCCACCAAACGTCTTCCAACACCTCCCAGCGCCTCCCAACATCACCCAACACCTCCCAATACCTCCCAACACCTGCCAACACCTCCCAATGCCTCTTAGCACATCCCAACACCTGCCAACACCTCCAAACGCTGCCCAACACCTCCCAACTCCTCCCAACACCTGCCAACACCCCCCTACAACTCCCAACACCTCCCAATGCCTCTAAACACCTCCAAAAACCTCCAAACGCCTCCGAACACCTGCCAACACCTCCAAACGCCTCCACACCTGCCAACACCTCCCTACAACTCCCAACACCTCCCAATGCCTCTTAACAACTCCCAACACCTCCAAACTCCTCCCAACATCTCCCAACACCTGCCAACACCTCCCTACAACTCTCAACACCTCCCAATGCCTCCCAACATCTCCCAATGCCTCTTAACACCTCCCAAAATCTCCAAACGCCTCCCAACACCTGCCAACACCTCCCTACAACTCCCAACGCCCCCCAACACCTTCCAATGCCTCCCAATGCCTCTTAACACCTCCCAATGCCTCCCAACACCTGCCAACACCTCCCTACAACTCACAACACCTCCCAATGCCTCTTAACAACTCCCAACACCTCCAAACGCCTCCCAACATCTCCCAACACCTGCCAACACCTCCCTACAACTCCCAACACCTCCCAATGCCTCTTAACACTTCCCAACACCTCCCAATGCCTCTTAACACCTCCCAACACCTCCAAACGCCTCCCAACACCTCCCTACAACTCCCAACGCCTTCCAACGCCTCCCAACACCTCCCAATGCCTCTTAACAACTCCCAACACCTCCAAACGCCTCCCAACATCTCCCAACACCTGCCAACACCTCCCTACAACTCCCAACACCTCCCAATGCCTCTTAACACCTCCCAACACCTCCAAACGCCTCCCAACACCTGCCAACACCTCCCTACAACTCCCAACACCTCCCCAATGCCTCTTAACACCTCCCAACACCTCCCAACGCCTCCCAACACCTCCACCCTCCCTACAACTCCCAACCCTTCCAACGCCTTCCAACACCTCCAAACGCCTCCCAACACCTCCAATACCTCCCTACAACTCCCAACGCCTTCCAACGCCTCCCAACACCTCCCAATGCCTCTTAACAACTCCCAACACCTCCAAACGCCTCCCAACATCTCCCAACACCTCCCAACACCTCCCTACAACTCCCAACACCTCCCAATGCCTCTTAACACCTCCCAACACCTCCAAACGCCTCCCAACACCTGCCAACACCTCCCTACAACTCCCAACACCTCCCAATGCCTCTTAACACCTCCCAACACCTCCAAACGCCTCCCAACACCTGCCAACACCTCCCTACAACTCCCAACGCCTTCCAACGCCTTCCAACACCTCCAAACGCCTCCCAACACCTCCCTACAACTCCCAACACCTCCAAACTCCTCCCAACACCTGCTAACGTCTCCCAATGCCTCTTAACACCTCCCAACGGGTCAATCAAGTTTACATCAGAGCTTAGTCCCTTTGCTCCCATCCAGAAAGGATCCCTTCACCTGGTTTTCATTGGTTAAACACAGAAATGAAAGCAGTTACCATGCTTATGTTTAAATATCTCTAAACAGAAAGTTAAACCAGAAATGATGATTTCCAAATATCACCAGGCCTGAAGGAAAAACCTGGTTGCTTGTATTGAAAACAGACATCTCAGTTCGTAATCAATCCAGCGCTAACATTTTCTCTTTGATAATGTCAATAGAAGGTGGAAACATACAACAGCCTGACGACTGCACCTTACTGGGAGCAGTTAATAACGAGCCATGGAAATTACATCCATGGGGCTAAAGTCCGGTTCTCACTCAGGTCTTATTATAATCTTGTTTTATATTCAATATATTTTGTGTTATTTAGCTGTTGCTTCTTGATATTATTTCAAAGAATAATTTAAAAATCAAACCAATTGTTAAAAGAAAACGAAGCAGAAAAGAAGCAGACATGATTCTCTTCTGCATGGACTCAGGACTTCCAGATGTCCGTGTTCACTCTGAAACTCACATGACCAATCACACGGCAGCATCTAGACACATAGACGTGGTGAAGATGACTTGCTGGAGTTCAACCTGAGCATCAGAATTGGTCAGAGTACTTACTGGGATTTCCACCACAACCTTCTCTAGTTTCCAGAGACGGTCTGCAGAAGAAGAAATATCCAGAGAGCAGCAGTTAATGGACCAGAATGTCTGGTTGATGATGGACAAACGTTGCTGGTCTGATGAGTCTCCATTTCAGCTCCACATTCAGATGCTAGGCTCAGAGTTTAAACTGGAAACATCATGAAAGCATGGATCCATGCTGCCCTGGATCAAGGCTGCAGGCTGCTGTTGGTGGAATGGGGGGGGGGGGTGGGGGGGGGGGGGGGGGAAATCAGCACCAGCGTGGCAGTACAACAGAAACTCTGGAGATGTAGGCTGGTCGTTAACAGTAAATATGCAGTCTGGAAGTAGTGATATGAAGCTGACAGCCTACCTGCTCGTCTCCAGCGCTGTTTACCTCCAACTCTCACATCACCAGCTGCTTATGTAACATCTGCTGAGCCTCTACTGGCCGCCAGCTCCGATCCATAATCAATGAAAGTGATCGATACTTGCAGGGCCCAGCTCTGACATCATGGCACATGTGCAGGACCCTGTGCCTGCATGTCTGATGTTACAGGGGATGCTTCGCATGTTGCCACTAAAGTTTGATGAGTGAGAGGCTGCACACCGCCTCCTCTTCATCACGCTGATGAAGAGCGGGAGGAGCTCCCTCTGCTGGTTCATCGGGGCAGGACCAAGAATGAACCTGCAGGTCAAACACAAATTTACAGCAGCTGCTGCCACATCCCAGCATCTACTGACACCAGTGTAGTTTCTTGTAGTAGTCGAGGAGCCAAAGTCTGAAAAATGGATGGAACCTGACATCGCCTGTTATACTTTTTATTTGTGTTTTTTCTCATAACTTAGACCCTAAGGACAAATAATTAGAGGGTCTGCTCTGTCGGAAATATTGTGAAAAAAAATTGTGGCCATTTTAGCGTATGCAACCAGGATTTTTTATCAAAAAAATGTGAAAAATGATTTTTTTTTTCCTCAAATCTTCAGTGGAATGGGTAGGCTGTCAATAAATGCATTCCAGATACACAAAACACATGTGCTAACAACATCCACTGAAAAAATTACACTTAAGACACAATTTTACCTGATTTTGCATCAATTTAATGCAAAAAATGAGCCATTTTTTCACCCTTTTTCCAATAGTTCCATTTTTACTTTACTGGCAATCAACTTTTTCCCCAAATTATGACATCAGTGAATATGTTGTTCTTTTCAGCAGATGGTATACTCTTTTCACAGAAAAAATTATAGAAATCCAACCACAATCATTGGATCTGTGATGATTTTACTACAAGCTGGTTATCGGCAGGCTCAGAGTCTCCATAGAATTTTAGGCTTTTCTCAAAATTCTGAAAAATGTGCAGGATATTTAACGTGGTTGCTGATGTCCACATTATTAAACATCATTGGCATCATTTTAATGATGACAAATCTCTGTTCTCCCAATGGAAATGTGTTACACAAGAAATATGATGCAGCAAAATGACCGTTACCATTTTATTGCATCAGATGATGACTGTTAGAACTTTAACTTCAGTCTGGTTCACGGAGCAGAGGTGGACTGGGACTGATGCTGGGAGCTGGACTCATACTGGGACTGATACTGGGAGCTGGACTCATAATGGGACTGATACTGGGAGCTGGAACGGATGCTGATACTGGGAGCTGGCATGCATACTGGGAACTAGGGCAGATGGTGGGAGCTGGGACTGATGCTGGGAGCTGGACTCATAATTGGACTGATACTGGGAGCTGGACTCATAATGGGACTGATACTGGGAGCTGGAACGGATGCTGATACTGGGAGCTGGAATGCATACTGGGAACCAGGGCAGATGGTGGGAGCTGGGACTGATGCTGGGAGCTGGACTCATAATGGGACTGATACTGGGAGCTGGACTCATACTGGGACTGATGCTGGGAGCTGGAACGGATGCTGATACTGGGAGCTGGAATGCATACTGGGAACCAGGGCAGATGGTTGGAGCTGGGACTGATGCTGGGAGCTGGAACGGATGCTGATACTGGGAGCTGGAATGCATACTGGGAACTAGGGCAGATGGTGGGAGCTGGGACTAATGCTGGGAGCTGGGACTGGTGCTCCCTGCAGCCTTTTGTGTGTGTTTTGAGATGAGGGTTCAGCATGATAGTGAGCTCATAAACGGAGTAAGGAGTAAACAATGTGCTTGCTCACATTTGCTTCTCAAAGTTTTCAGCAACACTTGAAAATATTGCTAGACTTGTTGGAAAAAAGTCATTCAAGAGGTCTGAAAACTCACTGAAATGCATGAAAACATTATCAGAGGAAGAGAGGAAAAGAAAGAGAGGAAGGGACAGAACAAAAGAGAAGGTAAGAGTCAAGATACAGTAAGACTGTCTTTTACTGGCTGGAGTGAGCCCACAAGTACAGTAGGATGAAGGCGGATGCTGGATTCAAGGTTTATTTATTTATAAATCACATTATTTGTTTATTTATTTAACAACAACCTTTGCTGACCAAAGTGATGGTTGCTAGGGGCCCCATAAATGAGAAACTTAGAAAAAGTTCTGTGGTGTGCCTTCACAAATCACAAAGTATTCAGTGATTCTTCATTTGCGCAATCTCTTTGTTTGTGGGGGAGCTAAGGGGAGCTCGGCTCTCCTGAAAAGCAGAGACGCTCCCCTAGACACATTCAGCTGGTTCTCTGTGGGGGAATCTTTAAAACTAGTTTTCTTTCATGACATTTTCAATTTTCCCGTAAATTTCCTCCATCCATCAGTGAGCATCACCTGGGTGGCAAATCTGACACTTACGATATCAATGCTTGATGACCATCTGCCTTTCCAAAACTGGTGGTCCCTGAGATCATTTCAGGGGGTTGCTAGATCATTGTAAAACCGATAAAATAATAAATAATATTAGGTCTGTCAAAATTAATGTCCTAATCAAGGGAGGTTAATCTGTAACATTAACACGTTCATTTTCTAATCAACCATACTATTACTCATGCCATATTAAAAATCCCTACTTGGCATTTTCTCACTGAGAGAAGCTGATTTTTTGGCATGTAGTTTGATTCAGTTGTGCACGCAAGGCACTTAAAAACACATTTTACCCCTATGAAAGTTATGATTTCTAGGCCTTATGGTCGATTCACACTGAGCTGTTTCACACCGAGTTGATGCGCCTCTGCAGAGCATTGACTCACTCCAGAGCGTCAGACATTTAATTAAGTTAATTTGGCACCGCTTCTCTGCCTGCTTCATGTATGGAGCAGATACACTATACTGCCAAAAGTATTTGCTGACCATCCAGATGATGGAATCAGGTGTTCCATCACTTCCATGTCCACAGGTGCATAAATAAAGCAGCTCGGCATGCAGACTGTTTCTACAAACATAGTGAAAGAATGTGTCGCTCTCAGGAATCAGTGAATCCCAGCGTGGAACTGTGATAGGATGCCACCTGTGCAACAATCCAGCGGTGAAATTTCCTCCTAAATATTCCACAGTCAGCTGTCAGCTGGATTATAAGAAAATGGAAGTGTTTGGGAACGACAGCAGCTCAGACACGAAGTGGTCGTCCACGTAACCTGATGGAGCGGGTCAGTGATGCTGAAGCTCATAGTGAGAAGAGGTGGCCAACTTTCTGCAGAGTCAATCACTACAGACCTCCAAACTTCATGTGGCCTTCAGATCAGATCAAGAACAGTGACAGAGAGCTTCATGGAATGGGTTTCCATGGCGACCAGCTGCATCCATCCATACATCACCAAGTGCAATGCAAAGCGTGGATGCAGTGGTGGAAAGCAGCCGCCACTGGACTCTAGAGCAGTGGAGGCGTTCTCTGGAGGACCAATCACGCTTCTCCATCTGCAATCTGATGGAGGAGTCTGGGTTTGGCGGTTGCCAGGACAACGGTACTTGTCTGACTGCATGGTGCCAAGTGTAAAGTTTGGTGGAGGGGGGATTATGGTGTGGGGGTGTTTCCAGGAGCTGGGCTTGGCCCCTTAGTTCCAGTGAAAGGAACTCTGAATGCTTCAGCATACCAAGACATTCTGGACAATTCCATGTCCCAACTTTGTGGGACCAGTTTGGAGCTGGCCCCTTCCTCTTCCAACATGACTGTGCACCAGTGCACAAAGCAGGTCCATGAAGACCTGGATGCAGAGTCTGGTGTGGAGGAACTGGACTGGCCTGCACAGAGTCCTGACCTCAACCCCATAGAACACCTTTGGGATGAATCAGAGCGGAGACTGAGAGCCAGGCCTTCTGGTCCAACATCAGTGTGACCTCACAAATGTGCTTCTGGAAGATGGTCAAAGATCCCAGAAACACTCCTAAACCTTGTGGACAGCCTTCCCAGAAGATGAAGCTGTTCTAGCTGCAAAGGTGGACCAACGTCATCCTGAACCCTGTGGATCAGGAATGGGATGTTACTGAAGCTCAGATGTGAATCACGGTGAGATGATCCTTTTGTACTATAGTGCATCTATCTGACAGCAGAGTAGGTTAACGTACCACTGCTGCTAGAGGCGGCAAAGTGGCTTCAATAAAGACATTTAAAGTGGTGCTCACAATACAGCTGCGGTCAAAGCCGACTGTGGTGTCCCGCACAGAATCAGACCGACTTTGCCATCAATCCCACGGGGCGCTCGGTAGGTGCTGTGTATTAAGAGGGCAGGACCAGCAGAATGATGAGGAAGATTTTGCGCTTGGATTTGTTGAGCATCTCGGCGATTATGAGAGAGCCATGCAGATTGCATACAAAAATGATCTGTAGTGTGGTGCTACTGCCAGTCTGAATTAAATGATTTATTTAATTGACTGACGTGGGGAAGCTGAGCTCCGGGTTGGTGAAGCTCAGTCCTGAGGGGGTGTAGCTGGGCTCCAGTGGGCTCTGGCTCACTTTAACCCCTGGTTGTACCAGGAAATTGGTATAAACAAACATTCTGGGTCGCTTCTATGCATGCAAACTGTGATTAAACAGCTACACAGTAATTCTTTTGTAATCAATTAATCGTAATTAATGCATTAACGTCCCACATTTAGTAAATAACTAGGTGCAGCTCCCTTTTGAGGCTGGGATAATCAGGAGGGTGGGACACTAGAAGCAGTCCGACAAAGAGCATAGACACAGCCCACTTATGTGTCTCTGTCTTCAAAGTTAAGATCAATTCTTGATCATCTATTGGATCCAGTGCAGAAGACGAGTGCACTGCCACACACTCTTACATTGGCTCTCGCACAGGAGCATCCCTCGGGCATGCATCCTTTTTTGCAGCAGGCCAGAATTTAATATGTTTGAGTTCATAAGGTTTTGCCTCTTTCAGTATCTGGTTGCCACCAGTTCACCACTGACGAGTTGTCTCCCAAAATCAGTGGCAGCTCGGTAGTGTGGCTGAACCATGTGTGCCTGCTTACATGTGATCCAGGTCTCAGCGAACGTGTTACAGGAAGGCATCTTAAGTTTGTGGAAGTTGCAGGTGCTGCTGCTGCAGTCCCCCCCCATCTCAAAACACACACAAGAGGCTGCAGGTAGTATCAGTTCCAGCTCCCAGCATCCATCACAGTATGAATCCAACTCCCAGTATGCGTTCCAGCTCCCAGCATCAGTCCCAGTATGAGTCCAGCTCCCAGGATCAGTCCCAGTATGAGTCCAGCTCCCAGTATCAGTCCCATTATGAGTCCAGCTCCCAGCATCAGTCCCATTATGAGTCCAGCTCCCAGCATCAGTCCCATTATGAGTCCAGCTCCCAGTATCAGTCCCAGTATGAGTCCAGCTCCCAGCATCAGTCCCATTATGAGTCCAGCTCCCAGCATCAGTCCCATTATGAGTCCAGCTCCCAGCATCAGTCCCATTATGTGTCCAGCTCCCAGCATCAGTCCCATTATGAGTCCAGCTCCCAGTATCAGTCCCAGTATGAGTCCAGCTCCCAGTATCAGTCCCAGTATGAGTCCAGCTCCCAGCATCAGTCCCAGTATGAGTCCAGCTCCCAGCATCAGTCCCAGTATGAGTCCAGCTCCCAGCATCAGTCCCAGTATGAGTCCAGCTCCCAGTATCAGTCCCAGTATGCATTCCAGCTGCCAGTATCAGTCCCATTATGAGTCCAGCTCCCAGCATCAGTCCCATTATGAGTCCAGCTCCCAGTATCAGTCCCATTATAGTCCAGCTCCCAGATCATCCCATTTCCAGCCCAGACACCCATTATGAGTCCAGCTCCCAGCATCAGTCCCAGTCTGAGTCCAGCTCCAACAGTTGTCATCTGATGCAATAAAATGGTCCCAGTCATTTTGCTGCATCATCTTTCTTGTGTAACACATTTCCATTGGGAGAACAGAGATTTGTCATAATTAAAATGATGCCAATGATGTTTAATAATGTGGACATCAGCAACCACGTTAAATATCCTGCACATTTTTCAGAATTTTGAGAAAAGCCTAAAATTCTATGGAGACTCTGAGCCTGCTGATGACCAGCTTGTAGTAAAATCATCACAGATCCAATGATAGTGGTTGGATTTCTATCATTTTTTCTGTGAAAAGAGTATACCATCTGCTGAAAAGAACAACATATTCACTGATGTCATAATTTGGGGAAAAAGTTGATTGCCAGTAAAGTAAAAATGGAACTATTGGAAAAAAGGTGAAAAAAATGGCTCATTTTTTGCATTAAATTGATGCAAAATCAGGTAAAATTGTGTCTTAGGTGTAATTTTTCAGTGGATGTTGTCAGCATATGTGTTTTGTGTATCTGGAATGCATTTATTGACAGCCTACCCATTCCACTGAAGATTTGAGGAAAAAAATCATTTTTCACATTTTTTTTTATAAAAAATCCTGGTTGCAGACGCTAAAATGGCCACAATTTTTTTTCGTGATATTTCCGGCAGAGCAGACCCTCTAATTATTTGTCCTTAGGGTCTAAGTTATAAGTAAAAACACAAATAAAAAGTATAACACAAATAAAAAGTATAACAGGCGATGTCAGGTTCCACCCATTTTTCAGACTTTGGCTCCCGACTGCAGAGTTCCAAGGTGAGAAATTTCCTGGAATCCATCTGCATCAACACAAAATGTCAACCTTGGTCTGTGTGGATGTCCCCTGAACACCGGACCTTTAAAACATAATACAGAGGTACTTTTCAGTGTTTTGTAACTTATACTCTGCTAAACAGGTGATGTTTCCCATCATGTATCATCTCTACTATCTGTAAACATCTGGGAAGTGAGGAGACCAGTTCTGGAGGTTTAGGAGAGGGATTCAGCAGTTCAGCAGCCGGACTCTGGACTGCAGACAGACCAGTTCAGCAGCCGGACTCTGGACTGCAGGCGGACCAGTTCAGCAGCAGGAGTCTGGACTGGAGATAGACCAGTTCAGCAGCAGGATTCTGGACTGCAGGCAGACCAGTTCAGAAGCTGGACTCTGGACTGCAGGCAGACCAGTTCAACAGCAGGACTCTGGACTGCAGGCAGACCAGTTCAACAGCAGGACTCTGGACTGCAGGTAGACCAGTTCAGCAGCTGGACTCTGGACTGCAGATAGACCAGTTCAGCAGCAGCACTCTGGACTGTAGACAGACCAGTTCAGCAGCTGGACTCTGGACTGCAGACAGACCAGTTCAGCAGCCGGACTCTGGACTGCAGGCAGACCAGTTCAGCAGCAGGACTCTGGACTGCAGGCGGACCAGTTCAGCTGGACTCCTCTCCTGTTTTCTGCCATGTTGCTGTGATGGACCGTCGTAGCAGAAAGAGTCTTCAGCCAGGTGAGTTGGGACATTTTACAAGCTGTTTATTTATAAGAATATATACGAATCTATGTGTTATGGGAAATTATGCATGAAAAAAGAAGAGATAAAAGGGTAAAATAAAAAAGCAGGTGCAGCTGCCGTAAGAAACCCAGTGCAGCTGGAGAGTCCAGTCCAGAAGATCCACATCCACACACAGGGTGTCGGTGTGAAGTTCACGTGGGAGCGGGAAAACTTTAGTCCCACTCTTCTAGGAGGGCCTCCCGGCCAGACAGTGAGCCCTGGCACCGTTTACCCAGATTATGAACGTCTGATGACGTCATAATGACAGCGTTTATCACATCTGTAGGAGCGTCTGTGTGAAAGAGGTGACCAGTGAAGCCGCCTCGTCAGGATGATGCCTGGAGGTAACGTCACGGTTCACGGTTTGAGTCCCTGACACGGCACCCCTGAACCAACAGGGGTCCTGAACCCCCAGCCACCACTCCCGGGTGCTGTGCCTGGCTGCCCACGGCTCTCAGCTTCAATTGAGATGATTTATTAAGTATAAATGATCATTATTTGAAAATCATTGCATCGTGTTGTAATCGTGTCTTTAAAGGGATAGTACACCCACAGAATGATGGTCCTTCATCTTCTCCTCTTCTTCATGATGAACAAGACTCTGGAGCACTTTTTTAATATCTCAAATGCAGCCGGAGATCCGGGGGGGGATGGCTTCGTTATTCACCAACTTTCATATAATGAAGTTCAGCTGTGACTGAGCAAAAAAGTTCCATAAACGTCCCAAAAACGTGTCAATATTCCTCCATACTGCTTGTCCAATGTAATCCAAGTGTCCTGAGTGGGAAGCGTCCAGAATTTACAGGAAACCACATCATTTAGTAGATTTTTAGAGTCTATACAGTAGAACATGAAGCTGCCGCGAAGCGCGGCCCTGCGAGTTGGAGTTTGTGAGTGAACACCTGCTACCTGACGGGGGCCTATGTGAGTAAACACCTGCAACCTGACGGGTGTGATTGTGAGTGAACGGCTGCTACCTGACGGGGGCGTTTGTGAGTGAACACCTGCTACCTGACGGGGGCCTATGTGAGTAAACACCTGCAACCTGACGGGTGTGATTGTGAGTGAACACCTGCTACCTGACGGGGGCCGTTTGTGAGTGAACACCTGCTACCTGACGGGGGCCGTTTGTGAGTGAACACCTGCTACCTGACGGGGGCCGTCTGTGAGTGTTCACCTGCTACCTGACGGGTGTGATTGTGAGTGAACACCTGCAACCTGACGGGGGCCTATGTGAGTAAACACCTGCTACCTGACGGGGGCGATTGTGAGTGAACACCTGCTACCTGACGGGGGCGATTGTGAGTGTACACCTGCTACCTGACGGGGGCTTATGTGAGTAAACACCTGCTACCTGACGGGGGCGATTGTGAGTGTACACCTGCTACCTGACGGGGGCGATTGTGAGTGAACACCTGCTACCTGACGGGGGCGTTTGTGAGTGAACACCTGCTACCTGACGGGGGCGTTTGTGAGTGAACACCTGCTACCTGACGGGGGCGTTTGTGAGTGAACACCTGCTACCTGACGGGGGCGATTGTGAGTGAACACCTGCTACCCGACGGGTGTGATTGTGAGTGAACACCTGCTACCTGACGGGGGCCGTTTGTGAGTGTTCACCTGCTGCCTGACGGGGCCGATTGTGAGTGAACACCTGCTACCTGACGGGGGCCATTTGTGAGTGAACACCTGCTACCTGACGGGGGCGGTTTGTGATCCAGTTCAGCCCTATGAGGGTCAGACCTGCAGCAGACTTCAGTCCTTACAGATTCAGGAAGTTTAAGCTGGAAAATGATCTATTTACTGTCATCAACATTAAAACTAGGTCTGTGATGGATGCGTGACCGCCGCATGCTTCAGTCCGCCTACGTACAGCCCCCCTAGCTCCACCTCCAGCTCCTGCAGGTGGGCGGGGCCAGCCGAGGCCTCCAGCTCTCCCAGCATCCTCCACCAGGGCAGCCGGCTCGCCTGCAGCGCGGCGTTGTGTGCGTCGCGGGCTCGGGACGCAACCGATCCCGACGGGCTGAAGAAGGACTCTGCGTCCGTTACCGTGGCAGCAGAGAGGGGCGGGGCATCTGTGGGAACAACAGCGTTGCTAAGAACATCATTTACTGGCTGGTTCTGAGAAACCAAATTTTAACGTTACATCTAAGACTTTTAAAGACCTTTTCAGACATTTATTAATCAAATTTAAGACTAACATGATAAATTACCAGAAACATTTAAAACATAAATTTTTTAATTCAACAGGAAAACATTCCCTCGCAATAAAAACAGAGTAAATCAATTCAGTAATTAAACTGATGTCCAAACAGCACTCATGTGTCTATACTGAGCCACGACAATGAGGTTGTCAGCACAACTGTAGCACACAATGATATTTTTAAAGGAAAACTGAGAGAGAAAACTTTAAAATGTAAAAAAAAAACACTAGCAAAAGCTTACATTCTACCAAAGACACAGCAATGATGGTCTCATAGCCACAAACTGAGACATTGCTTGACTGAAGTCATCAGAGAATTTGTAGTTTAGTCAGCACATACACAAACACTCGTAGTGACCCGAAAGGCTGAGAAAGACGGACAGAACCAAATTCTGATAGCAGCATTTTATTCAGCATAATCGATGTGGCCAACAGTTCTCAAGAATGAGTAAAAATAAAACAATTAAAGCTGACTGTTTTTAAGACCTTTTAAGGCCTTGAATTTAAAATATAACTTTCTTTTTATCAACCTGGACCGTATTTGTAGGAGTTCATACGTGCATTTACTCACCGGTAAAGTTTCTGCATCACTTTGAGTCCTTCGGATGATATTACGCTGAGTCGCCCTTCAGTGTTCCTCCTGTAATAATGGTGGAGACGCATTAAAACTCCTTGATTTTCACTAAAACTTTAAGTAGAATGAACGAATGAGTACTATTGTCCCGTGAGTCCAGATTTATCTTTCCGTTAGTTAACAGGGTTCTTTTCAGAGCCGCACGTTCATGATGCGCGCTTCCGTAGTACAGCTGAGAAGATCAGCTGTTACCCAGACACCAACAATAACACAATTACAGAAACTCTAGACTCACAGGACAATAGTACTAATTCATTCTACTCAAAGTATTGATGAAATGAAGGAGTTTTACTGCAGATAATGTCTGATAGAGGCTGCCCAGTCTCTGCCATTTTACAGGATGTACACCGAAGAGTGACTCAGCGTAATATCTTCCAAAGGAGTCAAAGTGATGCAGAAACTTTACCGGTGAGTAAATGCACATATAACCTCCTAGAAATAAGATCCAGGCTGGAAAAAAAAGAAAGTTGTCCTTTAAAGTTCCGAATTTTAGATATTTTTAGACTTTTTAAGACCCTGTAAGTTCCTGTTTAGGAGAAATGATCATTTACGTTTGTTCCAGACTCCACGAGAAGCAAGAACTTTGTTCTTGCCCGTGAGGCTGCAAGAACAAGAAAAAAGCTTGTTTTCTGAAAAGTTCTGATT